>JADQWA010000005.1:34762-116743 GCA_018344505.1 Nebria ingens riversi | reverse complement strand
ATATATATATATATATACACTATATTTTATGAAAATGGTGATAAGAGGTTTAAGATCGCATTCTAAAATCAACGGGAACTGTATAGATTGATCGTAAATTATTTAAAACAATAAGAAACAAGAAGGTTTCTGTTATTTGTACACAGCACTAAAAAATTATGCGTGAACGTAGAGTACATATGCACTTTTCAATTTGTAAAGCGGTAAAGGCAGCAGTGTTGACATTGTTTTTATACATTTTGAACTATTCGTTCGTAATTATTAAAAGCTAGAAAAAAATATGATGGTTTTACACTTAGTTATACAGATTGTCTTCTGTGTACCTAGTAATTGCAACTTACAATATTCTAGTACAGGAAAACATCTGAAGTGCGCCGCACTTGACTTTATTATACGTAGTAGATATATCAGTTTAGATTTTTTAAATTTAATTTTTGTTAGTAATTATTATGAACAGAAATTTGTTAGTTTTCAAATAAATTAAATTCCTCACGGAATATTTCTTCTCACTCAATTACTTCGCACGATTGACGTCATATGTCATTCCAAATTATTTAATTCTATTTTGTTTTCTTGTTAAAATATTACCAGGCATAATGTATCTGATGTATTAAACATAGTTTCTTATGTCTACATATCTATGGCATCATCTGTATAAGCTAAAGCAAGAACAGTCATACCACAAACAGTTACACCATCACTCCCACATAATGGCCGGCGTAACAGTACATCCATGTATATATTGAATAGCCAGGGCGAAATCACACAACCTTGTTTCATACCAATTTCAATATCAACCCATTCACTCAATCTACCATCAACTTTTACTGGCGTCTACCAGCATACAACACTTATATGGCATTTAACAAAGATCCATTCACACCATATTCTTTCAAAATGCACCATAAACTCTCGCGTATCACACAACCATATGCCTTTTTCAGACGGAGAAAGCCACAATATTACTTTTTATTATTATCAAAATGATTTTTCGACAATCATGTCTCTCAGGCAAAAATACACCTAGTTATCATGCAATTTCATTCGCGATATGCACCTTATTTTTCCAATTATAATACTTCCATACAACTTGCCTACAACACTTAACAAATGTACGGCCCTGTAGTTATTGCAATCACTTGAACTACCTTTCCCTTTAAAAAGAGGAACAATTTCAATCATTTGGAACTACGTCATTCTTCAGACAAAAGTTAAACATCTTTAACAACCAATCGAACAAAATTACACTCCAAAATCTTAACATTTCCACAGAAATACCATCTCTACCAGCAGCTTTACCACATTTCATTCTTAAGACTCATATACATCTTCTTCACTAATAACCCACTCAACAACTGCCGCTTCAACAACATCTGACGCGTCATTAGATTCTCTTGATCCACCATAAAGACTTTTAAAATATTGTCACCATCTCGCTCTTATTCCAAACTAATTCACCACAATTATTTTTTTATTGCTTTCACGCAACTGGCATAGCTGCCACATTTCAATTTCTTTACACTCGACCAAACAATTCAACAAATCAGATATCAAATTTTCATTCAATATCTTTGCCATATTTATCTTGCTTTCACTCAATCCTTTTCGTGCCTCTTTTCATCAATTTATATTTAGGCAAGCAAGCATCATGAACATCATATTTGACATTCAAGTATAACTGATGGTCGCTTCATTCTTTCTACGTACAGTCTCTATAGAGTATAGAATAGTAATTTTTAATTTCGTTGCAACTTTATTATTTAACATCAAATTTCACCTCTTACAGTTTATACCGATGAAAATGCCCTCATTCCAAAGAACACGTCTTTGGTTATTGCCAGAGTTCCAATGGCTGCACAAGCTAAAGGAAAACCATGGGAAGGTTATGGGGCACAAACAGGATCACAAGCAACAGGGACGGCGCGGCCGGAAGATGGTGGCCTTTCCAAAGCCGTCGATCTTACCCAACTAGATGCATCAGAGGACGACAAAATTCGTGCAATGATGACACAGTCTACACTAGACTATGATCCAAGCAAGTACGTCCGTAAAACAACTCTCATTTCAAGTATTTTGTGCATGTAAATAATTCATTGCCACTTCCAATTAATTAAATAATTGTTATTGCTGTCTATAATAATTTTATTTTGTCCCTTTTGCTTTGACCAAATGAGGTTCATAACTAAGTAAGTGGCATTTTTATTATCCTTACTATATAATCATTTTTCATATTGTATTTTCAAGTAGAGTGAGTGTAGATTATTTCATGTGTGATTTTGTGAGTATTCACGAGAGCATGCTTTTTATTAGTTTCTTAGTTTTGAGCCCATTTTCGTCAGAAGTTATTTCACATTTCTAAATACGAATTTATTCATTGTCTGTAAGTAAACATTATTATAATAAGTGGAAACCATTTTTCAATGCACCAGTATTTTGCATGTTTATGTGCGTATTGCATATTTTATAATTAAAAAAGAGTCCACTATTAACTTTTATTCAATATGCAGTATGCACAGCCCTGTGATAGTTTTTTAATATTTTACTACTCTTTTCTATTAAATCTATTTGCGGTTTTAGCAATATCTCCGAAACGGCTGCTCTTACAGTAAAAATAATTACAATTAAAGTGAAATGATTGAATGTTCAACTCAGTTGTGGTGGGTTTTAGGTACGGGATAAAAATGAAAAACATTTTTTACCCATAATTTTTATTATGTTAAAATGAAACATATTAATATTTTGCACAACTTTTGTTTGAAACTTTTCTTAAAAACATCGGCTATGTGTTGGCCCTAAACTTTCTTTTACGTATATCGTATTAACATTAAACAAATTTTTTGAAACTAAACGAGTGTTTTTATTACAAATTTTAGTATATATCATTGACTGTTTAGCTCATTAAATAGGTGATTTGTTAACGTAGGAATTCCACGCAGCAATGCTTCACCATTTTATTTTTCTCAATAACCATCTAAGCTTAAGCTAAGCACATATATTTTATACTCTTTGCACTTCTAACACTTTCTAACGAGACTGTACATAACGTGGCTTCGTCACTAATGCGCATGCGCAGAAGTGTGCGAAAGAAAAACATATACCCTCCTATATCATGCTATCTCGGCCCGTTTTACACTCATGGGTTGGCCTAGCAGTGCCCCTTCCAGTTATTATATATTTCAGTGCCTGCAGTTCAACTTTTCTTTACTTAAAGTCAAGCGATTTTAAAGGCAGTTATTCAAATATATTTAAAATTCCACAAACTTTAAGTTATGGTCTTAAAATGTTCGTGTGGATAGCATGAAACCCCTAGCTATCCTCCCATTTCATGATTTTCATTTATCGAAGAGATACATAACATCTAAAATGATATTATCGATTTAAATATGATTGATAATCATGATTCCAATGCCTTATTTTAATAAAATATCATTTAAAAATAGAAACTATTTATCTAGCTCTGCTGCAGTATGTCAACATGTAATCTAGTTTGGGACGTCATTAATGTCTATGAAATTCAGCTAATGCATTTCTTGTTTTCATTTACATCCATTTTTATCATCGTTCCAGTTTCATAATACACCAATCAAACACTCATGCTCATTTTGCTAATTTTACAGTTCACTTTATTGGTAAGTAAACCCGCAAATTTTGTAAAATGGAGTTTTGAGCTTAATTTGCTAATATCCGATTTATTTAATAGTTACATGAAAATCCGTGGATCAAATCAAGTTGGTGTGGTGCCATCTCATTATCGTTGTTTCAAGTGTCATCAACCTGGGCATTGGATTAAAGATTGCCCACTAGGACATGGTCAGGTAATTTTTCAATGTTTATTATCTTTCATTATTTTTGTATCTAGACCACTGTCATATTGCTAAAAATCTTAGCTCGATTATATATGAAACTAAGAATGTATTACCATACATAAATGTAACGTGTCTATACTTGGTCTTCACTAATGCTTCATTACGTAATATTTATAGTATGTTTATCTGCACAGCGATGTCACTATTCTCACTTATAACTAAAGTTGGTATACGTACATTATAGCACGTATCGTACCACAAAAATGTAACAGTATACAACGGTTGTAGATCTTATTAAGTTGTTACATCAAATAAAATACACTATGTTGTATCGCGCGATAGTTTTATTTTAATTTTCTGTTATTTATTTCAATAAAGTAAAACTCAAGAAAAAAAGCAAAAACGGTTCATGATAGACTCACTTTTGTCATCTGTGGATATTTCTTGTCAAAAAGTGCCTTAAGAAAGTACAAACCTAAATCATGTATCATTTTGCATGTGAGAGTTATAATAGAAAATAAGAAATAGCCAAATTTACATTTTCTCCAATATCAAGTTACACTTTTTTTTTGAAAAACGCGTGTTTTAAATAGCCTACTGATACGCCAACTTTTGTCTAATTTAACCGAATTCGTATCTTTTATGGATTCGAATATCCCCATGCTTAAGGTGAACCATCAAGCTCACTTAAAACATCGTGCCTAGCAAATTAAAAAAAAATATACCACTCGATGTGTATTTGCATAATAAATGCATGGTAAAAATTTCGTTTATTTTGAGCTTGTAATATAGCAGATAAAAAATAAAAACTATGAAAAAGTGCCTATTTTGAGGGTTTTTATTTTTTATCTGCTACATTACAAGATCAAATTAAACGAAAATTTTACCATGTATTCGTTATGCAAATACACATCTATGTTTTTTTTTTTTTTCAATACCTAGGCCAGAGTGGAGATATTTTGGATTTAATGGTTTTTCGTAGTTTGTATGGTAGTAAGACCAAAAGTATGGTACCAATGTCTTCGAAATAACTTTCTTACATTTTATTCATCGAAATATATTTTATTGTGGCGTGAAAATAGCTTATTTCTAATTTTATAGCGTTTTCGGGATTCTAAGATTTTTTGAATATACCTAGCTGTAAGGTGGCGCCGTCTATGCAAAAAAAGTTAAGAGGAACTAAGCCTAATAATTTGTATCCATAGTGTGAAATTGAGAAATTCACCACTAGATGAATTTAGAAAATATTCAATAAAAGTCAAATAACTTGTTTCTGCGTATGAACGCAAGAAGCAAATGTTATCTCAAAATTCAGAAAGTCACTAAACTGTGACTCATTTTCATATGATTTATTTCAATAAATGGTAAATATTCGGTCGAGTTTACGACTGTACTCATCCGAGTAATATTTGATGTTATTTTTTTCTTTTCTTTCATAATTATATTTGCAAACTATTGATTTGATTGTTACTTTGATAATTTTAATTATAGCACTAGCGGCGAGCTCTGAGGATATAATTTATATTTCATATATATATATATATATATATATATATATATATATATATATATATATATATATATATATATATATATATATATATTGAAACATAATAATATAAATTAGCTCAGAGCTCGCCTTCGACCAATACTTAAAATTTGGCATGGCGAGATTCTAAATAAATAAAAAATATTTGTGCTATAATTAAAATTATCAAAGTAACAATCAAATCAACAATGACAATATAGCGTAATCAATCAAAGATATCTATTTTATATCTTGAATAATATAAACATTAGATATTCGGCGAGCTGTTTAGTATTGGCTGTCAATCAAAGATATCTTTATTCCTTGGTTATTATAAAAAGTATACCCGGCGTCGGCGAGCTGTTGCCTAAACATTAGCATGTCGAATTTCTGTATAAATAACTATTATTGCACTATAATTAAAATAATCGAAGTAACAATTAAATCAACAATGATATAGTAATCAATATAGTCATGTATTATTCAAAGCATCGCGCAAGCCGGAAAACACAAAAACAGTTCAATACATTTTTAATTTATTTTAAAAATGAATACGTTTATTACTTTTTTACAGCGAGTTAAAAATCATTCGTATTTCGCATAACACGCGCCTATCTAAAGTAGATAAAAGTTGGGGTAAATCCAATCTTACGAATGATTCATAGTTAGGAACCCAGTATTAGCGCGAATGTAATAAACAATTTTAGTAGAGCGGTGTCAACATTTTAGTTTATACTAATAATAACTAAATACAATGTTAATAAACGCTTTGTTGAGATATTCATCGGTAGTTGCATTCCTTACACTGGCTGTCAAATGTATGTTAAAGCTCGTCTTCACTACACAATATAGTGTTCAACATTTGGAACTACTTAAATTGTGTAGTATAGTATCATACAGCAAATTGTGTAAAAATTGTCAAGCTTGACAATTTTTCACACAATTTGCTGTATGATACTACACAATTTAGAGTGTTCCAAATGTTGATGAATTTCTTGTAGAATATATTGTGTAGTGTAAGACGAGCTTTAGTGGTAGAACAAAATGTGATTTTATAATTTGGACTCCGAAGGTTATTAATTCTGTTTCGCGAATGATGATTTTTTTAAATATTAATATGTATTATCGACCTGACTTCTTCGATATTAAAAATATAATGAAGAATATTTTTAGTTTTTAAAATTCGCGCTGTTTAAATCTGTCTACTTTTTTAAAAGTCTGTCGCTATTCCAATATAGAAACTACAATTACCGACTTCAGATTGTTAGTTTATACATTAGCTGTAAACTGCTCTTTTTGGCGCATGCACACAGTAGCGCCAAATCACATTTTCTTAGAAATAAACGGACCTGATGGTTTTTCTTAAGGTGTTACTTTGGACAACCTGTATATATGCCATCTTATAAGCTAAACGAAGATAGAAAGAATATCTGTCTTCGTCCTTCACATTGCTTTATATGGGGCGAATTTGGTATCACGGTTCCCTATTAGATCCACACTGTTAAAAAGTTTGAAAAATAGTATAGTATGACTATGGAATCCATCAAAGATTAGAGTCTGGTGCATGTAAGCATGTCAAAATGGTATATCTACACCAATATACACGCGTGTATCATTGCTAGGTATAAATGATTATCCTAATTATTACTTATACTCGTACAAACGTTTTATAATTTTGACGAGATTGAAATAATTATGTATATTCTCATAGGTGATGCAATAAAAACTAAATCATTTTGAAATATAAAACGTTTTTACCTAAAAATAAAATCACTAAAAAAAATCCCCATACATAGACTTAATTTTCAGCCTCATTTCTACTCTTTACATATATGATCAGTTTACGGGTTCAAACATGCCTATAATGATTTGCTTAACATTTGAATCGACATGTCTAGTGTAATATTTTATTTTGGAAGCTGTGGACCATGTACTTGGCATACAAGTACATATTTGTCTATATTTTTTCATGTTCATTATATTTTAATTTATTGTATTTGAACAGGAACCAATGGAAATAAAGAAAAGTACAGGGATTCCTCGAAGTTTCATGGTTCCTGTAGAAGGACCTATGGTTCCAGGAGCTATGATGACGCCAACCGGTCAATATGCTGTTCCTGTGTTAGATCAGTATGTATTCTATATAATTGCATTATTTTTGTTACGCCACCATTTAGTTAGGATGTTATACAGTTGCCTATTTCCCATGTTCACATGAAAGATTGAACACTAAAATGGGATTGAATTCAGGTCGATCTTAACTCGTTTACATGGTTGGTTTAAATTGCAAATTCAAAACGATTAAGCTTTCTTAAGACATCACAATAGTTTATTTTTTGTAAGAATAGAGCGTTAGTCTTATATATCTTATCACTCTCACTTATGAAGTATTGCACCATCTTTCTCAAGCCAAGGAGTGACAAGATATATCATAAGACACGCTGTATTCTTACGAAAAACAGATCGTAGGTGCACTTTTATTAATATTTATTTTGACGTTGAGTTATAATAATAATATTAATTTGATCTGATTTCCAAATGTTTCGTTTAGCCATGTTTTAATATTAAATATCACTGTCGATCACAGTATCCTCACATTTAAAAAATAAAACTACACTGCACATCTGTCATCAGTTTTGGTTGTTCGTTTGACAATTCAATTCAGTTTCAATTCTTCATCCCATATGTGCGCATGGGGGGGTTTAAATCCTGATATCGGACTCAATGCCGTTTTGTATCCTCATGTGAACATGGTTATAATAACCATGGCCCGTAGCACGGACAAGCTACTAAGCGTGTATTAGCGAAAAATGTTTGGTCTACTAAAAATGCGTAGCACGGACAAACGACTAAGGGCTACTAAGCATAGTTACACATAGTTACGGCGCCGATTTAATACACTCCTCAAAACAAGCTAGGACCGTGTTTAGCGGTGTATTAACATTCAAAAATGGTTTTTTAAACTTGCAATTAATTAAATATTAAATTCTCTTATCACTTAAAATAAAACTGTTAAATGAAAATGCATATTAAATAATAAATTTATTTATTTGTTTTTTAATTGTTCTATTTCAAATTTATTTTTGTCTTTCATTTAATTCCGTAATTTCTAACTCTTATTTCATTTTCTTAGTTTCTAATTTAGCCGTATCATTTTTTATTGCTTTGGTTTCTTCATCCACCTTCTTTTGCCTCATGACCGATACATGCGTTTCAGCAATGTCTCGCATTTCCTGGTCACCCTTGCTCATGTGTATTTTAAGAATCTCTTCTTCATAAGAGTTTACTCTTTTTTGCATCTTTTAAAGACTGCTTGCTTACCTCAATAAACTGTCAATTTTAAAAATAGTTGTTATAACCTCTAAAATTGGTAATAAATCTGACAAGTGACAGTCATATGCGACATTGCCAATTGTATTTTCGCTTGTTTGGGTTATTAGCTAATATAGTGCTAATCGATTGTCCGTGCTATGGAAGTGACTAAAGGGTGTATTAGGCGTTACTATGGTATTAGCTAGTAGCACCTAATACAGAACTTTAGTAGCTTGTCCGTGCTACGGGCCATTATTATTATCAAATTAGTCCTTAAATATATGGTTTTAGATAATAAATATAGATAAAATAAAGCTAGCTCATACATATAAAAATCGTAAATTAAAACTTGATTACATATATTTGATTATTTTAAATTAAAACTTAGGGTTTTCTTCATACTTCGTCTTTAAACGTGTAACACTCTGTACTCAGGAAGCCTACTAGCGGAGCACTCTTGCCATTTCTGCTTATAATTGCCTGAATCATGATTAGACATAATAATGCCGTCAACTTGCGATTAGATAAATACACTACACTAAAACAGACAAGTGCGCAATCCAATTTTAAAGGTAGGCAAGTAACCGCAAAGAAGAGGCAGATAAAGTGTCATTATTGAAAAACTGTGAGCTCGTGTACCATTATTAGTTTGTTTGCGAATTACTCTTGAAAAGAACACGCTAAAATCACGAGCGGAAAATTTTAAAACTATCGACGGTTTATGTCCTTTTCTAAAACGTTTGATCATGCTACAAATTAAGCATAAATAGAACAGCAACACACGAATTTGTTGGAATCTCGACGTGGAGAAAAGAGATAATGAAGATATTTTTGATCCCTGGTACAAAGTAGTAGTCCGGATAGTATGGCCATTTGTTTACGTTGCCAGCAATTAAGATCACTAGTTCTAATCGTTATTAAATCTTTCATAATAGTTACTAGTAAAGCTTGCTTTACATTATATATTTTGTGTCTAGAAGTTTCATATTAGACTTAAGCATACCAATAGTCTGTTTTTATATTTACTTATCCTCTTATATAGTAACCTCGAAATAAATATTAAATTATGAATTTTTTTATTCAATAATCCCTACTAGTTCGTTGTAGATCAATTTGTCCATGAAGTAAATGGTTTAGAGCAACCATTGCTATTTCTAAATTATATTTCAAGTTTCTAAAGCCGCTGTAATATAAATGAACACATGTTCAAATATCAGCTTATTTTTTAATGATAAAGATTTTATAAGTTTCATTCCAAAAAAATGTATTTAACTAAAATGAATATTGAAATATAAGCTTGGGTTTTAAAAATTATAAGACAGTTCAAAAATATATTGCAATACATACACAGAAAGAAAATCATAATTAATATTTAAGAAATATTTGTTTAATTTTATGTAAATATGTTTTAGCATAAAACAAAAATTATGATTCTAATAACGTTAAGCTTCCCAAAAGTATGCTAGAAGAGTTTCCGAAAAAGTAAATTGTCGCAATACATCTACAGCTACTTTTAACAGATAATCAAGATCAACATTTTTAATTTTAATTAAACCTGGTGTCTATCAATTTTCTTCAGTAAAATTGTCTTCAAAAGAAAACTATACCAGTTTATTTTATTTTCTTTACAGTCAGGCATATAGTGAAGGTAATAAAGTTACAATACCATCACAGGAAGCAAAACCAGAAATTCCTGAAGACTTATTATGCAGTATCTGTAAAGATCTCCTTACTGATGCTGTTATGATACCATGCTGCGGTAACTCATTTTGTGATGAATGTAAGTTATTATTATTTGTTTGTATTGTTTTAGAATTAAACCAAATTCATTCTTGTAGGTATACGAACGATTCTTCTAGAATCAGAGGACCATGAGTGTCCTGATTGTCACGAAAAAGATATATCACCCGGTACATTGATTCCAAATAGATTCTTACGAAATTCTGTGTCAAATTTCAAAAACGAAACCGGTTATCACAAACGACAACAGTATCGAAATGCTATTATAGCTCACAGTGAAGTAATTCCTATACTAGAGCAACCAGTTGTTATGGAATTTAAATCAGTTGCACAGGTAAATAATAGGTTTTTTAGTTTCAGAAATAGATGCATTTATACAGGTCTTGCAGATTATTTTTCTTTATATTTGTTACATTGATATCTTAATTTCAAGTTATGTATGTAAGCAGATTAAAAATGTTTCAATGTAACTACAAAGTATTAGCTGGAATTTTATGTAGTTCGTGACGTTATAGTAAATTTTTAAATGTACATTGCTTATTTTCGTAATAGCTTGAGGTATATTGTAACCAAAGAAAACATTATACGCCAGTCGTTTTATTTTAAAAGCAATTTACTTGTTTTTATTCATACAATAATGTGCTAAGAATCTTATTTTATATAATGTACTTATATTTGTTTGACAATTTGTCTAAGGATGATATAAATGATAAATTTAAATTTTCATACTTATATGTTCAATGATCAATATGAATTCAGGGACGCTCAAAACGGATATTTCTGTTAAAATATTCTAAATTTGCAATACTTATTAATTCATATAAAAAAGTTTTAAAAAACTAGTATTTCTCGTTTTATGAATTCTTATCTTAATTTTAATCAAGCTCCAATAATTTTCAATGAAATAAATTCGGGTTTTTATGCATCTAGGAACCTATAGTACATCCTGCTGAAAGTACAACCACGGAAATGCAATCTCCACCATTGATAGTAAAGCAAGAACAAATCAAACCAGATTCACAGACAGAAGAACCAGAAAGAACAGCTGATTCTCTTAAACCAATTATTTCGGAAGCAGATTCTACAGAAACAACTAAAACTTCAGCAGCTGTCGTTAAAGATGAAACTCCTAAAGTAACATTTCTTATTAATCAAATATTGAATTGCTTTCAAAAGATTTACGATTTCCTCATATAATAGTATATTTATGTATATAGGAAAAGCCAGTTAGAGTATCTCCGACAGTTGAAGGTCCACCTGGAATCGTATCTCCAGCTCTGGTGAAACAACGAGTAGCATCTGCAGATGCTCCACCAGGTGTTGATGCGTCTCCAAAGCTTGTCCCCGTAAACAAAGGGCAAGCAATCACTAGCGTTGGAAGTGCTATAAATCATTATCGAGTTAAGCATCATATACCGCAAAGTGAGTATTTCTTATTTTCTAAACTTTGTAACAGTTATATACAAAGGACACATATAAAATTGAATTTTGTTTCTATAGAAACAAATTTTTGCCTGTATGGTAATTAATCGTCTATTGGTAAAGTGAATTAAGGAAACGCCGCTTTTTTTGGAACTAACTTTCCTTTCACGGTCGCCATTTTGTTTGTTTACTCGTTTTGGTTTATGACATTTACATGTGGTATATTTTGATGGTTATTATTTGTGTTTAGTTTTAACATTTTATTTTAGATACATTATTCGCTTGAGCAATTTTTTAAAAATATAGTAATAACTTATAACTTGTGTGTGTGTGTTACAGACAAAATGTTGACTGAATTTTTTCGGAAACTGACAGTTCTATGTTTTGATGAGCGCGATTTGTAACCAAAAAAGCAAATAAGCATGTTTTTTTTTTTCGATTTTCTTGGAGAAACCTCTATATTTTAGCGATAAACTATGGTATTTGCTCTTAATTATATATAGCCTCTAAAACTGATTGTAAATAAATGTCAAAACAGACATATAGTGTTGTCGGTTGGCTGCTGGCGTTGCCATTATTCCGTTATCGGTACGACTGTGGCGCCCCTTGATCTTCGGTGTTAATTCACTTTGCCAATTTATCTATTATATTGGAAAGCATAGTTCGCCAACTGCTTAACTCTGGTTTTTATATATGACCCCTGTTTTAACATTTTATTTTAATTATAGGTACTTCAAGTTCGCGTCTTAAACCATTGAATCAGGATCATTCAATTCCAAATAGACATTATGTGCCACCTGCTACTTATAACGAACCAAAGTAAGTTAAAAAAATCGTTAAAAGAATTTAATAATGTTGGAGAAAGGCAATAAAATAGTTTTAAATTCTTATAGTTGTATTCATAAAAACCGTCTGCAGTGTCTTTCACTGGACTTTTCTTATACATAGTAGGTATATCAATTTAGATCGAAAAAAAAAAACAAAATACAAACTTTTAAGGTGTCAAGGAAATATAAATATTCATTATATATTAGTAATTATTATGACCAGAAGTTTGTTAGTTTTCAAATTAATTAATTAACTTAAATATATATTTTTCAATACTACAATATTTTAATATATCACTAACTATTTCTCTGTCAATCTTTTTTGCACATTCGATGTCAAAACCCAAATTATTTTAGTTTCTTTTTACTTTCTTTTACGAAATAATAACTAAGTATTGTAATCACGAAAAAAAAACATCGGCCATGTATTGGCCCTTAACTTTCTTTACGAAGTCAGTGTATTTTGATTTGATAGTATACAAATTAAAATATAAAATGTTTAAATTTAAAAGAAAATATTTTTATTCATTATGTCTAGTAAAATTGTGGTAAAGTTAGATTATTGTCAGATTTCTAAAAAAATAATAAATAATAAAATAATTATTCATTACACATTATTAAAAATTATTATGGCCGGACATTTATATTTATATATAATATTTTAAATTATTTACTAACCTTTGTAACGCTTTTTCACTAAACTTATTTGTAGCACTAACATAAATGTTAAATGTCAAAATATTTGAATATTTAAAACAATTGACATGCATAGTAGATGCGATTTATTATATATAATTTCCCATACCTACGTAACTATGGCAATATCAATAAGATAAGATCTTGTAACTGGTACTTTTTGAAGAAATGTTTCAAACAAAAGTTGTGCAGAATACTAATATCTTTGAATGTTAATGTAACTATATTTATTGTAAGTACAGCCGTTCCGGAGATATTGCAGAAATTACAAAAAATGACTCAAGTAAACATGCATTTCCGGTTTGAATATGCTTTTCCTCCCAGGCATATACAAATCTTAAGTTTAAAGTTTCATAATTTTATCTTTAACGGTGTAGGCTGTAGAGCGCACACAGCCACACACACACACACACAGACGTCATTCCAAAAATAGTCAGACTCGATTCAGGGAAGGTCAAAAGGTGTATTTCCGTAAAAATTTCGAGAAATTTTTTTTTCGTGATTACAATACTTACTTATACTTCGTAAAAGAAAGTAAAAATTCTAGAAATTTTAACGGAAATACATCTTTTGACCTTCTCTGAATCGAGTCTGACTATTTTTGGAATGACGTCTATGTGTGTGTGTGTGCGTTCTACAGGCTACACTGTTGAAGATAAAATTATGAAACTTTAAAATTAAGATTTGTATATGCCTGGGAGGAAAACCTCCTATTTTTGAAAAGCATATTCAAACTGGAAGTGCATGTTTACTCAAGACTTTTTTTTTGCAATTTCTGCAATATCTCCGAAACGGCTATACTTGCAGTAAATATAGTTAGAATAAAATTGAAAGATATTAGTATTCTGCACAACTTTTGTTTGAAACATTTCTTCAAAAGTACCAGTTACAAGATCTTATCTTATTGATATTGCCATAGTTACGTAGGTATGGGCAATTATATATAATAAATCGCATCTACTATGCATGTCAATTGTTTTAAATATTCAAATATTTTGACATTTAACATTTATTGTTAGTGTTACAAATTAGTTTAGTGAGAAAGGTTAGTAAATAATTTAAAATATTATATATAAATATAAATGTCCGGCCATAATAATTTTTAATAATGTGTAATGAATAATTATATTTTCTTTATATTACTATAGAATCGAACATTTTAAATCTAAATTACATATGTTTTTTTAGAAATCTGACAATAATCTAACTTTACCACAATTTTACTGGACATAATGAATGAAAATATTTTCTTTTAAATTTAAACATTTTATATTTTTATTTATTTACTATCAAATCAAAATATACTGACTACGTAAAAGAAAGTTTAGGGACAATACATGGCCGATGTTTATATATAATATCCCATACCTACGTAACTATGGCAATATCAATAAGATAAGATCTTGTAACTGGTACTTTTTGAAGAAATGTTTCAAACAAAAGTTGTGCAGAATTCTAATTTCTTTCAATGTTATTCTAACTATTTTTACTGCAAGTATAGCCGTTTTGGAGATATTGCAGAAATTGCAAAAAAAAAGTCTTGAGTAAAATAGGAGGTTTTCACCCCAGGCATATACAAATCTTAAGTTTAAAGTTTCATTATTTTATGTCATGTTTTTAATATTCAAATATTTTGACATTTAACATTTATTGTCAGTGTCACAAATAAGTTTATTGAAAAGGCGTTACAAAGGTTAGTAAATAATTTAAAATATTATATATAAATATTTTCTCTTGGTTAAAGTTAATTTGAAAACTAAAAAATGCCTGGCCATAATAATTTTTAATAATATATAATGAATAATTATATTTTCTTTATACTACTATAAAATCCAACATTTAAAATCTAAAATACATATGTTTTCTTTGGAAATCTGACAATAAACTAACTCTTCAATTTTATTGGACAACGAATGAAAATAGTTTCTTGAAATTTAAACATTTTATATTTTTATTTATATACTATCAAATCTAAATATACTGACTACGTAAAAGAAAGTTTAGGGCCAACACATGGCTGATGTTTTACTTTCTTTTACGAAGTAATAAGTAAGTATTGTAATCATGAAAAAAAACATCGGCCATGTGTTGGCCCTAAACTTTCTTTTACGTAGTCAGTATATTTTGATTTGATAGTATATAAATTAAATATAAAATGATTAAATTTAAAAGAAAATAGTTTCATTCATTATGTCCAGTAAAATTGTAAAGTTAGATTATTATCAGATAGCTAAAAAACATATGTATTTTAGATTTAAAATGTTCGATTCTATAGTAATATACAGAAAGTATAATTATTCATTACACATTATTAAAATTATTATGGCTGGACATTTTTTAGTTTTCAAATGAACTTTAAACCTTACAAAATATTTTCATATAATATTTTTAATTATTTAATAACCTTTGTCACGTTTTTTCACTAAACTTATTTGTGATACTGACAATAAATGTTAAATGTCAAAATATTTGAATACTTAAAACAATTGACATGCATAGTAGATGCGATTTATTATATATAATTTCCCATACCTACGTAACTATGGCAATATCAATAAGATAAGATCTTGTAACTGGTACTTTTCGAAGAAATGTTTCAATCAAAAGTTGTGCAGAATTCTAATATCTTTCAATGTTATTCTAACAATTTTTACTGCAAGTATAGCCGTTTTGGAGATATTGCAGAAATTGCAAAAAAGTCTTGAGTAAACATGCACTTCCGGTTTGAATATGCTTTTCAAAAATAGGAGGTATTCACCCCAGGCATATACAAATATTAAGTTTAAAGTTTCATAATTTTATCTTCAACAGTGTAGCCTGTAGAGCGCACACAGCACACACACACACACACAGACGTCATTCCAAAAATAGTCAGACTCGATTCAGGGAAGGTCAAAAGATGTATTTCCGTTAAAATTTCGAGAAATGTTTTTTTCGTTATTACAATACTTACTTATACTTCGTAAAAGAAAGTAAAAAATCTCGACATTTTAACGGAAATACACCTTTTGACCTTCCCTGAATCGAGTCTGACTATTTTTGGAATGACGTCTGTGTGTGTGTGTGTATGTATGCACTCTACAGCCTACACCGTTGAAGATAAAATTATGAAACTTTAAACTTAAGATTTGTATACGCCTGGGAGGAAAACCTCCTATTTTTGAAAAGCATATTCAAGCCGGAAGTGCATGTTTACTTGAGTCACTTTTTGCATATCTCCGAAACGGCTGCACTTACAGTAAAAAAGGTTAGAATAAAATTGAAAGATATTAATGATTTGAACAACTTTTGTTTGAAACATTTCTTCAAAAAGTGTACCAGTTACGAGAAAATTGCTATTATCCTATTTATATTGCCATAGTTACATAGGTATGGAAAATTATATATAATAAATCGTATCTACTATGCGTGTCAACTGTTTTAAATATTCAAATATTTTGACATTTAACATTTATTGTCAGTGTCACAAATAAGTTTAGTGAAAAACCGTTACAAAGGCTAGTAAATATTTAAAATATATATAAATATTTTCTCTGGTTTAAAGTTAATTTGAAAACAAGAAAAGGTAAAAGTGAGTCTTAGGAGGGCCACTGACGTATGTCAAAAAAAAAAGCATAACCGCTGAAGGATAGTTTATCGAAAGGGTTTTCTATATCTGACATTACATTTTATAATAATTTTTAATAATGCACGTTCTTACTTTTGACAATTAAAGTAAGAAAAAAAAATCCTTTTAGTGGAACAGAAATAGCGTATTTGATATAGCGATCTTATTATACAAATAGGTGTTGCTATTATAAGTATAATATTTAGAAAATGAAACTTAAGGCACACAAAATTTCAGAAATAAGCTGCTACGGGAATCTTCTCTTAAGTTTCGTTATTAATGTATTAAGTTCTAGAGCTATTGAGGAACGTCCAGGTACACCAACAGTAGATGAACCAGGCATGGGTCCACCAGGTTATACAGGTCCAGATGTTAACTATTCAGATGCACCGCCGCCTGGTTCTCATCCAACAACCACAACTTTACCACCATCACAACATATGCATCCACCACCACAAATTCAGGTTTGTTTAACAATATTAATATATGCTTCCTTTTTATATTGGTCTAAAATAATTTTTTAGCTTGTGAATTATTAAGAGATAGTACTGTGCTATTCGCCAAATCATAAACAATCATGGTCAAAGTGAACATGTTACCACGTATTTTGCGCGTTAATTTTGTGTTTTGTTGATTTAATTTTGATTTATTTGGAAAATTCAAAATATCAATTCTATTTTTGTGATTACCAAGTTTTTCTAGTCTCTAAATTCGTTAGACAAATTGGCCCGTAGCACGGACAAGCTACTAAGCGTGTATTAGCGAAAAATGTTTGGTCTACTAAAAATGCGTAGCACGGACAAACGACTAAGGGCTACTAAGCATAGTTACACATAGTTACAGCACCGATTTAATACACTTCTCAAAACAAGCTAGGACCGTGTTTAGCGGTGTATTAACATTCAAAAATGGTTCTTTAAACTTGCAATTAATTAAATATTAAATTCTCTTATCACTTAAAATAAAAACTGTTAAATGAAAATGCATATTAAATAATAAATGTATTTATTTGTTTTTTTAATTGTTCTATTTCTAATTTATTTTTGTCTTTCATTTAATTCCGTAATTTCTAACTCTAATTTCATTTTCTTAGTTTCTAATTTAGCCGTATCATTTTTTATTGCTTTGGTTTCTTCATCCACCTTCTTTTGCCTCATGACCGATACATGCGTTTCAGCAATGTCTCGCATTTCCTGGTCACCCTTGCTCATGTGTATTTTAAGAATCTCTTCTTCATAAGAGTTTACTCTTTTTTTGCATCTTTTAAAGACTGCTTGCTTACCTCAATAAACTGTCAATTTTAAAAATAGTTGTTATAACCTCTAAAATTGGTAATAAATCTGACAAGTGACAGTCATATGCGACATTGCCAATTGTATTTTCGCTTGTTTGGGTTATTAGCTAATATAGTGCTAATCGATTGTCCGTGCTATGGAAGTGACTAAAGGGTGTATTAGGCGTTACTATGGTATTAGCTAGTAGCACCTAATACAGAACTTTAGTAGCTTGTCCGTGCTACGGGCCATTATTATTATCAAATTAGTCCTTAAATATATGGTTTTAGATAATAAATATAGATAAAATAAAGCTAGCTCATACATATAAAAATCGTAAATTAAAACTTGATTACATATATTTGATTATTTTAAATTAAAGCTTAGGGTTTTCTTCATACTTCGTCTTTGAACGTGTAACACTCTGTACTCAGAAGCCTACTAGCGGAGCACTCTTTCCATTTCTGCTTATAATTGCCTGAATCATGATTAGACATAATAATGCCGTCAACTTGCGATTAGATAAATACACTACACTAAAACAGACAAGTGCGCAATCCAATTTTAAAGGTAGGCAAGTAACCGCAAAGAAGAGGCAGATAAAGTGTCATTATTGAAAAACTGTGAGCTCGTGTACCATTATTAGTTTGTTTGCGAATTACTCTTGAAAAGAACACGCCAAAATCACGAGCGGAAAATTTTAAAAACTATCGACGGTTTATGTCCTTTTCTAAAACGTTTGATCATGCTACAAATTAAGCATAAATAGAACAGCAACACACGAATTTGTTGGAATCTCGACGTGGAGAAAAGAGATAATGAAGATATTTTTGATCCCTGGTACAAAGTAGTAGTCCGGATAGTATGGCCATTTGTTTACGTTGCCAGCAATTAAGATCACTAGTTCTAATCGTTATGTGATTATAAAAATCACGTCGAGATTATAACAATGCTTAAGTATACGGTGTTACTAGTCTATTTATGATGGATCTTAACCATAAACAGGTTAAACAGTTAGGACTTTAAAACCATTTACAAAGCTTCCACAAAAAGATATTTGCTATTGATTTTAGAAATTATTTGAATACACCACAAAATAAGGAATAATTACAATTTTTATTTTCAGGGTCCTCCGCCATTGCAACCAGCTCCGGGACCTTATACCGTACCACAAGCTTCAACTCATCAACCTCCTCCGGGACATTACCCACCTAATGCAGCGCCACCATCTGGGTATAGAATGCCTCCACCTGGACATCCTGACTTTAACAGGTAAAAATTATAATTTAATAATTTTACTATTGCATTTATGGAATTGAATCATTCAGTTGGGGTCATGGATGCATTAAATATATATATATATATATATATATATATATATATATATATATATATATATATATATATATATATATATATATATATATATATTGTGAGGCGATTGCACCAACTTTTATTTCGTACAGATTTATTATACTAAAGATATTCATTAAAAACGTATCCCGCGAAATGACGTCAGAGGTTGGCAACTTCTTAATATTTTTCATTTTAGCTGTTTTGCGAATTATAGTTACTGATTTTGTGTTTTAATAGATTCATTTATTAATTCTTTAATTTATTAATTGAAAACAAACAACATATAACTTAAAAATAAATGGCAGAGACTGGTTTGAACATATTTTTAAAAGAATGTTCACATAAAATGTATTATACTAATGTTAGAAACATTGACTAGCCAACCTCTGTCGTTACAATTCAAATTTTAAATTAAATTTCAATTGCGAATAAATATATATATATATATCCTGAACTGATGGTACCAAATGAAATATTTTTAATAATAGTTATTGAAATATATGATTTTCCAAAATTAAATAGTATACATGGCCCCCAATTTTAATATCTTTTTATAGTGTACGTATCGTAAGTTGAAGTGTTCATATTTTTAAAATATCTGGTGTATATAATCAACTCGCAATATAAATGTTTATATTGTAATCTCTGAAAAACACCGATATTTATAAAATATAAAAAATTAGGCGAGTTTCTCGATATCAGTCCATAACGCAGTATTATGATTTTAACATTGGTATTTTTATTGCGTTTTACCTAAATTAATCACGTATACATAATTTCATTTATGACAGATTTGATTATCATAATCAAATGTATTAACATAGACTATGCAGAATAAGCCATTGTAAGAGACATTTATGACATACTGTACTTAGGAAGTTAGAAGAGTGTTTGAGCGGATATTTTATGAACTATCTCATCGGTTTATGTCGTTCATTAACACAAAAGACACTCGTGTAACTTCCTGAATATGATTTATAAAACGACAGCTTTTCAGATTTGACATTTCAATATCCTTATTTTAATTATTTTCTTCCTTATTATATTTTTGCTTTTATAATATTAATCACTTATAAGACTCAGAACTAAACGGATAGTTTATGATCAAAGAAAGTTAAATATATAATACTATCATCTTATTTGAATCTTCAGACATTTTTTTATTTTATTCCATATATGTGTGTCAAATGTGTTATATAGGTATTTATAATTAGAAAAATGATGTATACGTACATTTAATAAATAAACTAGTTTTAGCTAGATATTGTTGGATTGAAAATATTGATCCAATTTTACTTCACTACATTCCTTGATTAAGGTGAACCATCAGGCTCGTTTAAAAAAAAACATCGTGCCTTGCAAATGAAAATTAAAAAAATACTATTCGATGTGTCTTTGCATAAAAAATGCTTGGTAAAAATTTCATTTAATTTGAGCTTGTATTAATGGAGAAAAAAATAAAAACTATGAAAAATTGCCTATTTTGGAAGTTTTAATTTAAAAAAAAAAGAAAATGACATTCGATGTGTATTTGCATTAAAAATGCATGATAAAAATTTCATTTATTTCTAACTAGTATTATTGGAGATAAAAAATAAAAACCCCGAAATTAGGCACTTTTTCATAGTTTTTATTTTTTTTCTCCATTAAGGTCAACCATCAAGCTCGCTTAAAAATCGTGCCTGTTTTAAAAAATTTAAAAAAATACCATTCGATGTGTATTTGTATAGAGAATGCATGGTAAAAATTTCATCATTTTTTCTTTTGTATTATTGGAGAAAAAAAATAAAAACTAAGAAAAAGTGCCTATTTTGGGGGTTTTTATTTTTTATCTCTAATAATACAAAAGAAATATTGATGAAATTTTTACCATGCATTCTTTATACAAATACAGATGAATGGTATTTTTATTTAGTTTTTAAATCAGGCCAAATTTGAGATATTTTGGATTAAATGGTTTTTTTGTAATTTTTATGGTATTAAGACCAAAACTATGGTACCAATGTGTTCGAAATAACTTTCTTACATTTTATTCAACGAAATATCTTTTATTGGGGCGTGAAAATAGCTTATTTCTAATTTTATAGCGTTTTCGCGATTCTAAGATTTTTTGAATATATCTAGCTGAAAGGTGGCGCCGTCTATGCAAAAAAAAAGTTAAGAGGAACTAAGCCTAATAGTTTGTATCCATAGTGTGAACTTGAGAAATTCACCACTAGATGAAGCGGAAAAACAAACGAAAATTTGTTATCTCACAATTGTATTCTTATCTTATCTGTACAGATAGATAAAAATAATAAATATTATGTTTGAATTTAGAAAATATTCAATAAAAGTCAAATAACTTGATTCTGCGTATGAACGCAAGAAGCAAATGTTATCTCAAAATTCAGAAAGTCACTAAACTGTGACTCATTTTCATATGATTTATTTCAATAAATGGTAAATATTCGGTCGAGTTTACGACTGTACTCATCCGAGTAATATTTGATGTTATTTTTTCTTTTCTTTCATAATTATAATTTATTTGCAAACTATTGATTTGATTGTTACTTTGATAATTTTAATTATAGCACAAATATTCTTTATTTATTCAGAATGTCGCCATGCCACATTTTAGGCATTGGCCAAAGGCGAGCTCTGAGGATATAATTTATATATTTTTATATATATATATATATATATATATATATATATATATATTTTGAAACATAATAATATAAATTAAATGCTCAGAGCTCGCCTTCGACCAATGCTTAAAATTTGGCATGGCGAGATTCTGAACGAATAAAGAATATTTGTGCTATAATTAAAATTATCAAAGTAACAATCAAATCAACAATGACAATATAGCGTAATCAATCAAAGATATCTATTTTATATCTTGAATAATATAAACATTAGATATTCGGCGAGCTGTTTAGTATTGGCTGTCAATCAAAGATATCTTTATTCCTTGGTTATTATAAAAAGTATACTCGGCGTCGGCGAGCTGTTGCCTAAACTTTGGCATGTCGAATTTCTGTATAAATAACTATTATTGCACTATAATTAAAATAATCGAAGTAACAATTAAATCAACAATGATACAGTAATCAATATAGTCATAGTATTATTCAAAGCATCGCGCAAGCCGGGAAACACTAAAACAATTCAATAAATTTTTAATTTATTTTAAAAATAAATACGTTTATTACTTTTTTACGGCGAGTTAAAATCTTTCGCATAGCACGCGCCTATCTAAAGTAGATAAGAGTTGGGGTAAATACAATCGCACGAATGATTCATAGTTAGGAACCCAGTATTAGCGCAAATGTAATAAACAATTTTAGTAGAGCGGTGTCAACAATTTATTTGAGTTTATACTAATAATAACTAAATACAATGTTAATATACGCTTTGTTGAGATATTCATCGGTAGTTGCATTCCTTACACTGGCTGTCAAATGTATGTTAAAGCTCGTCTTCACTACACAATATAGTGTTCAACATTTGGAACTACTTAAATTGTGTAGTATAGTATCATACGGCAAATTGTGTAAAAATTATCAAGCTTGACAATTTTTCACACAATTTGCTGTATGATACTACACTATTTAGAGTGTTCCAAATGTTGATGAATTTCTTGTCGAATATATTGTGTAGTGTAAGACGAGCTTTAGTGGTAGAACAAAATGTGATTTTATAATTTGGACTCCGAAGGGTATTAATTCTGTTTCACGAATGATGATTTTTTAAATATTAATATGTCTTATCGACCTCTGACTTCTTCGATATTAAAAATATAATGAAGAATATTTTAGTTTTTAAAATTCGCGCTATTTAAATCTGTCTACTTTTTTAAAAGTCTGTCGCTATTCTAATATAGAAACTACAATTACCGACTTCAGATTGTTAGTTTATACATTAGCTGCAAAATGCTCTTTTTGGCGCATGCACACAGTAGCGCCAAATCGCATTTTCTTAGAAGTAAATGGACCTGATGGTTTTTCTTAATACAAGATCAAAATAAATGAAATTTTACCAAGCATTTTTTATGCAAATACACATCGAATAGTATTTTTTTAGTTTTCATTTGCAAGGCACGATGTTTTAGCGAACTTGATGGTTCACCTTAAACAACTTGGCAACGTTAGCAATTTTTTTTTTTGAGTCGCATTGGTTCACTCTATGTGAAGTGAAGGGAACTAAAAAGAGAAATACTTTTCAACAAGTATTACACATAAGCAGGTTTTTGCACTGGACATTCTTATATGTATGTAGTAGGTATATCACTTTATATAGGAAGGATAATTACCATAAAGGTTAAACTGAGTTTTTCGTTGGCAATCCGACGTTTAGTAAACAAAAAGTTTTGACGCATACCAGCTGACTACGAAGTTTGATTTACACAGTAACACAAACGGATTTATGAAAGTATGACTAGAAAAAGTGTCAATGTTTACTATTTAAAAATATAAATCAAGGAACCAATTAGCATAATAAGTTCAATTATACCATTATATTGCTAAATCTATTAAAAAACCAGAATTACACGCAAATAAAGGTGCGAACATATTGGCGATTGATAGTATTTTAGACAGCGTAAAACACACTTTTAACGGTTAGTTCAACTAAAATATCCGTGGAAAAGCAAGAAGAAGACTCTTTTCAGAGCCACCAAATATTTATTAAAAGACATTAGTATTTTGTATTATTTTATGTGGAAACGGAAGAGTATCAATGGTTAACTTTGATTATGTTTGCAGCATAATTACACTAATTTAAATGAGGTAAAAAAACAAGGTATCAAGGCTTAGTTAGGTTTTGAGGAAGGTTTTTTATGTTAAATTAGCAGCGTAAAATGAAAACCGCAGGGAAAAAATATCCGACGAAGGCAGTTGCCCTTTAAACCAGCGCAAAGTTTAGGTTGGGTTTAGGGAGGCAGAGAGAAAATACCCGTCGAGGGAGTTGCATAGCGCGAAACAAGATCGTCGTAGGATATTGCTAGATTAAGTTTAAAAAAATCATTTGAAATTCTTAAAAAGCACGCGCTAATAAATAATGTTTCATTTGAAAATTTCGAAAAACGCGCGTCTTTTGTGAAAATTAAGCAAACACTTTCGGTGAACTTAACCTTCAACGGGAATTTTTTTTTTTACTAAACGTCAGATTGCCTACGAAAGACTCAGTTTTACCAAATCTTGAGATCGATTTTTTTTTCATGATTACAATACCTACTTATTACTTCGCACAAGAAAGTAAAAAGAATATAGCTATTCTAGACAGATTATTGATTACAGAATGTCTTAAACTAAACCGTAACAAGCGGGAAGTATCCCCTTAAGAGAAAATAATTTATGTGATAGTATGTATATATATATATATATATATATATATATATATATATATATATATATATATATATATATGTATATATATATATGTATATATATATATATATATATATATATATATATATATATATATATATATATATATATATATATATAAATTAATTTTAAACCTTGGTTGTATTTACAGGATGTTGTATGAATATCGTGTTAAAATTGTTATAATATTAAAAAGATAGTAGATATCTATAAATTTGAACAATTAATAAAAATTCATCACTTGACTGAACAAAGCTCTTTTGTTCTTGTTGAATTAGTATATTTATAATTTTGAACGATTAATAGCTACGCTTTTTGGCTACCGATGGTATTTCGTGCTATATGGATTTCAAGTAGATTTATGTTTTTGAGCATGTATCATTTAGATTAATGTGTGCTTCAACAACTTTTGGTTGATGATGTTTCTGGTGATGCTTTAGGGTCGGCACAAACATCGGTTATGGTAATGTGTCTCACTCGATGCCTCGTATGCTTCTAATCTCCAGTTTGGACCCATCGGTCCCACCTCCAACTGTACCCCCACCGCAGGGGTAAGCACTTTATGTGTTTTGGTGTTATCACTTATTTGTGTGTGTGAATGTTTAATATGCATATCAATTTAAATTTAGTAAAATTTATTATTTTTGTTTAAATTTTTATATCTTAATTTTCTTGTTATGAATATGCCATATTCATTGGGACGTGAAAGAAAAATATGTGTCCGCATAATCAAAAGCGAGATGAAATTAGCCCAACAAGCTTTTGAAATGTAGTCAAAATTGCTTTATAATCTAATTTCTCTTCACGTCGAAAATATATATGGTGTGATAAGTTTTATTCGAAACTATTTAATGGCCTTCATTTTCCTCAATGTAAGTAGTTATTGCAAAACATTGCCACATATGAAATAAAAGTTTGTATCATTCTAAATGCTCGTACACATTTTCATCGTTTTTTTCCCTGGTATTCGCTAATATTCTAATTATCTACAATTTTTCAATAGTAACGCTATGATGTTCTATCCTTTTTATTAAAAGTTAAATAATATTTCATTTGGCAAAGTGATTATTCCATAGATATTTATTATAATATAAATATACGTGTCTCTGTATGAAATCGCCATATTGGGCTCTCATTTTTAGGTCTCCGTATCTACTTTACGAAATGATTTCGTCATGTGTAACATTTAAAAAATCAATTCTCATTTCATATCTCTCAGTAGCGAAATGTATGTATTTCTAACTAAAGATACAGTAAAGAAGTGTTCTATAGCATGGTAGTGTATGAAAGAAATGTGACGCGTTCCGATTTTAATGCGTATATCTGAGGTTACATTTTACACTAACACAGATGTGATGATAGCACCTCAATCGTAATAGGTGCTATCCATACAGCACTTTGCCATGCTTACATCTGCGGGCTATTCTGCATTTATTGTTTAGTGCTATATCATGTGAATAATGATATATTTTTGTGCGACATCTACTGAGTGCACTTCAAAACTTGGTCATATTACGCCACCGTTTAGCACCACGCGAATGAGGCGATAGCACCTCGATTACAATGGTGCTATCCATATAGCAAGTTGCTATTTTGACATTTTAATTGAATGAGTGCTATATGCCTCGATTTACGTCATCAAATATATCACCATCACGAGTTGCTATCGTTGCTATAACACAGAATAGGAACTCAGAGCATTGTGTTCGCTGTAAAATATGCTAACATGACCTATGAAAAGCAAATGTTAATAAAAATTGATCGAAAAATATTCAAGTTTCTACTTTGTATGTTTACAAAAAAATTGTATTTGTCAATAAAGTTTATTTTTCACCGCAAACCGCGGCTAACTATGAACCGTTAGGCAATCCATCATGAGAACCGCTACCTTTCAGTAACAGCGACCTTTAACCGTGATAACTGTGAATTAATATTTGAACACCTTATTTTCATATTTAACTAAACTATCGATGGTGGAGCTGCAAGCGTTTGTCACGATTCAGAATAGTTAGGGATCAGGGTAGCGTATGGTTAAATCACTTTGCCAAAATGTTTTTAAAATCATATTTAGTCAGAGTTGGCACTTTTTGCAAAATACTAGTGCAATCCGGAACTCTTAGAATTAGATACCAATTTGCGGTTGTTAATATTTTGTTTTATTTATTAACAAAATATTCGTGTAATTATCGATTATAACATTATAAATCAAGTATCCTGTAAAAAATTGTTATTCGAATAATCTGTATTTAATTTTTATCGCCGTAATCGATTAATCAATTATTTGTTACACCGGCTGATTTTAACGAGATCACAAATAATGTACACTTTTTTTTAAATTTCTATAGTGATTATATAATCTTAAAATGTAATTTTTATGTTCATAACCGATGTGTTTGACTTTACTTGGAATTACGATCATTGCATGTTGATGACTGGTAATTTTAGAACGTTAAAACTATAACAGAGTGCTAGGTTGCATATTTATTAATTTACTATTTGTTTCTATAAATTAGTTTCTATGTGATTGCCGACGTTTCAATGTCAATATTTCAAACATTCAAACGTTAATTATTTTTTATCGTAAATTATTTGTTGAATAGTAGTTTGGCATTGATTATATAGAGAGTTATAAATATATTTTCTGTAGTAGAATATAGCAAAATATTGCTATATTTTACTATAAAATTTTGTTTCGAATAAATATATTCTGTAACATATATAGTTTAATGATAAAGTAATTCATATATTAATGCAGAATGGTAAAAAAGTGTCATTTGATTATTATTCAAAATATATTTGAAGGTTAAAGGTCTTACAATATAGAGATGTCTCTTACCTAAGGATAACACACAAATTATTTAAAATATTTGTTAAACAGCAAGTGGCTTTCCTGTGTCTTAGTAGTACAACACAAAACAGTATAGAAGTTCTGTTTCTAACAGGAAAAAATATCTTTATCTTGTACAACCGAAAATTTCTATAATGACTCCTTCGAATATGTTTTTTATATTGTTATTTACGTATATTAATAAAATATTAATTTTCAGGTCGTTCACGCCACGACCTATATATGATCCAACACGTCCACCCGTCCCGTATGACCCGCACAGGCCGCCAGTACATGGAGCCCCACCACCTGGATATCAATCATATCCACAAGGACCACGTCCAACAGCGCGACCGTTCCCGCCACCTAGGCACATGCAACCTCCGCCTCCTGGTATGGTTCACAGACCGCCAACGGCACATCCGCCACCAACGTAAGTTATAATTAATTAAATACTGTTAATATAAAATCACGTTTTCTTATCTGGGGAAGGGACCAGTAAATTACCTATGATTACAGATAATTAAGAAATATAATTTCTTGGGTATGCTGTCTGAATTTATTTATTAATTTTGACTCAACGTTTCGACATCACATATGTCTTCATCAGGAAGTTATATTTCTTAATTGATGTGTCATAGTCGATAAAAAAATCTTTCATTATTGATAATGTTATTAAATTTAGTTTAGTTTATTATATACTAATTCTTTTTCTTTTTTCATAGCAAAAATTTGAGTCTTGTCTATTTGTAAACAATGGTATTTTAATATGAAACATCGGCTATGTGTTGGCCCTAAACTTTCTTTTACGTTAGTCAGTATATTAAGATTTGATAGTATATAAATAAAAATATAAAATGTTTAAATTTCAAGAAACTATTTTCATTCATTGTCCAATAAAATTGTAGAGTTAGTTTATTGTCAGATTTCCAAAGAAAACATATGTATTTTAGAAATTAAATGTTGGATTTTATAGTAGTAGTATAAAGAAAATATAATTATTCATTATATATTATTAAAAGTTATTATGGCCGGGCATTTTTTAGTTATCAAATTAACTTTAAACCACAGAAAATATTTATATATAATATTTTAAATTATTTACTAACCTTTGTAACGGTTTTTCACTAAACTTATTTGTGACAATGTCAATAAATGTTAAATGTCAAAATATTTGAATATTTAAAACAGTTGACATGCATAGTAGATACGGTTTATTATACGAGGGTGGTCTGAAAAGTTTCCGGCCTAACAAAGATACAAGACATTTTTTCAATTTTTTTTTTTTTTCAACATAGTCTCCTTGTTACTCTATACACTTCTCCCAGCGATGCTCCTATCTCTGTAACTCAAGTAAACATGCACTTCCGGTTTGAATATGTTTTTCAAAAATAAAAGGTTTTCTTCCCAGGCATATTCTAATCTTAAGTTTAAAGTTTCATAATTTTATCTTCAACGGTGTAGGCTGTAGAGTGCATACAGACTCACAGACACACACACAGACGTCATTCCAAAAATAGTCAGACTCGATTCAGGGAAGGTCAAAAGGTGTATTTCCGTTAAAATTTCGAGAATTTTTTTTTTTCGTGATTACAATACTTATTACTTCGTAAAAGTAGTCGTAGTTGCAAAATATAATATAATAATTCTCACTAGTATAATTAAATAATAGAAATACTAATATATTAAGAAACAAAGACAAAAAAAAAACTCGCTAAATTTACTAAACTTTTTATTAAAAATGAATTATTAAGTGAGACGGATTTTTGTTTATCTGTAGGGTTATAGATGATCCTTTGGAAGCGTTTAACCGTATGCTGCGGGAGAAAGATGAACGTGATAGGCGTGCACGTCAATCTCGACGTATATCTCGCAGTCGCAGTTATTCGAGATCCCGTAGCTCCAGCCGCAGTTTCAGTCGATCACCGCGCAGTCGCAGCCGTAGTCCACCGCCACGTAATAGACATAGGTCGCGTACACGTAGTCCACCGCCAAGAAATCGACGCACACCAAGATCGCGATCCCGATCATTTACTATGAGCAGGTAAATACAGGAACAATATTGGACGGATATCGTCAAATGCAGCATCCAACAAAAATACAATAACTATAATTAAGCAGTTATGAGAGATGAATGTTTATGCAATTACTAATATAATAATATGCATAATAGGGTTTACCTTTTATCTTTAAAATATTTTTTTGATGCAAGATTGTAATATATTAATCTTAATTTTAATGTAAAAATTACATTTAAAGATATGAATTTTTAAAGTTGAACGTTAACAGCTCTATAGATGACGTCAGAAAAAGAGCTTGTCTAGTGTTTCTTACAATATATGGTTGGCGATACTTTGTTACTATGCGTTGGTATCATTTGAACAAGTAACAGCAGGTGACCTATTATATGTAACCAAACACTATGTCGGTAAAATAATTTTCTTATATTATAAAGACTACAGTAAGTTAAAATACCTTCTGCAGACTTTTTTTTTGACTAAATTTTGTTTAAATGATTTTAAGCAGCGTTCTTTTAGTCACCACCAAAAATAGTACAACACAAGTTCCGAGAATCTACTCTAGGTCTTTAATCACTTTAAAGCTGGTAGAAACCTTGAGTAGATTCATATGACGCAAACAAATTGAAAATATTTTTCGCGAAAACATTGACATATGATAGGTTGAGGTTCTGTTTGATTTGCCCAAACCAAAGATATTTTGTTGCTTGAAAATTAATGATAATAGTAACGTTTCGGATAAATCTATAATAATATCAATTTTTTTTATTATTCAAAGGGAAAGGTTAGGTTTATGCTTAAATAGAGTTTACATCAATGTTAAAAAGATAGTTGATCATCTTAGATCGTATAAAAAACGTTACTTTTCACCGTTTTTTTTTTTTTTTTGCTGCCGGTATCTACTCAACTCCGCAGCGAGCAAAAGACATTACTATAACATAAATAAACCCTATAGTTGTAGGGATATGATTTTTTAAAGTTTCATTGTGAAACATCCTTTGAGTTTTCCATCAAGTTTTTTATACTGTTTTATAATATCATAAGCACACATTTATGCCGTATACAATTCTATAATTATTTATATTCAAAGAATTTTTATAATTTGCGACATTTGTTACAGGTCTCGATCATTTTCCCGATCACCGAGCTTTAGAGGTTCTCCAGGCAGAGATTATTCTCCAAGAAGGAGACCTCCGTCTAGATATCGGTCACCTTTAAATAGAAATTCGCCTCCAAGGTAAGAAATATAACTTGTACTTCATAATTTCAATTAAATAAATAGTCAGTAACTTGTAGAGGTGTGCAAAGAAAAATAGTAAAAACTGGATTATATAAGCTGCAACCTTAAAATTTAGCCAAAACTATAAATTTTGTCTCGGTTAGTTCATAAGTATGAAATATAAAGCTATAAAGTAAAAATACATACATACACCCATAACTTCATGCCTCTTCCCATCAAATGGGGTGGCAGAAACCCCTTTACATCCATTCCCAACAATCTTGCGCCATTCATCTCTATCCTTACAAACTTCTTTTGTTTCATTGACATTCATTAAATTCTTCATACATGCTCTTCTATTCTGCTTGCTCACAAGTTTGGCGCAACTCATTCTACATCATATTTATACCCTTATTCCAAGGACGAGCTCCCGCATTCTCCTATCATTCATCTCTCCCACGTACATATTTTTCGTTGATCTTTCATACGACATCTTTCAATATGACCATACTTTCTTATTTGGCTCTCACCTATTCTACGTACGACATTTTTTACAATATCGCCTTGCTTATACACCCACGTATTTCTCTTTCTGACTACACCACAAATACCTCTTAAAATTTCATTTTCACAGCAGTCACACGCTTTTTATGCTTGGTTTGCCAAACCCAACATTCACTCCCACAAATCAACGATGGCACAAGTAGACCATAGTACACGCATAACCTTGCATTCTTAGAAATGTTGAAATGTCTTACAAACATTTCTAAAAAACACACGAGATCATCTGCTTAAGCTAAAGCAAGAACAGTCATACCACCAACAGTTATACCATCGTCACTCCCGCCACATAATACCTGGCGTAATAATACATCCATGTATATATCAAATAGCCAGGGCGACATCACGCAACTTTCACACCAATTTCAATATCGAACCAATCACTCAATCTTCCATAAACTTATTTACTACCAGCATACAACACTTGTACTCACACATTCTTTCAAAATGCACCATAAGCTTTCGCGAAATACACTATCATACGCCTTTTTCAGATCGAGAAAGTCACAAAATAATGTTATTATAAACATGCATTTGTGTCGCCAATGGTCAAAGCTTACTATTATTATTATTATTATTATATAAAACATCGGCCATGTATTGGCCTAAACTTTCTTTTACGTAGTCAGTATATTTTGATTTGATAGTATATAAATTAAAATATAAAATGTTTAAATTTAAAAGAAAATATTTTCATTCATTATGTCCAGTAAAATTGTAAAGTTAGATTATTGTCAGATTTCTAAAAAAAACATATGTATTTTAGATTTAAAATGTTCGATTCTATAGTAATTTAGAGTAAATATAATTAATCATTACACATTATTAAAAATTATTATGGCCGGACATTTATATTTAATATTTTAAATTATTTACTAACCTTTGTAGCGCTTTTTCACTAAACTAATTTGTAACACTAACAATAAATGTTAAATGTCAAAATATTTGAATATTTAAAACAATTGACATGCATAGTAGATGCGATTTATTATATATAATTTCCCATACCTACGTAACTATGGCAATATCAATAAGATAAGATCTTGTAACTGGTACTTTTTGAAGAAATGTTTCAAACAAAAGTTGTGCAGAATACTAATATCTTTGAATGTTAATGTAACTATATTTATTGTAAATACAGCCGATTCGGAGATATTGCAGAAATTACAAAAAATGACTCAAGTAAACATGCACTTCCGGTTTGAATATGCTTTTCAAAAATAGGAGGTTTTCCACCCAGGCATATACAAATCTTAAGTTTAAAGTTTCATAATTTTATCTTCAACAGTGTAGCCTGTAGAGCGCACACAGCCACACACACACGCAGACGTCATTCCAAAAAACATCGGCCATGTGTTGGCCCTAAACTTTCTTTTACGTAGTCAGTATATTTTGATTTGATAGTATATAAATTAAAATATAAAATGTTGTAATTTCAAGAAAATACTTTCAAATGTACTTTAAACCTTACTAAATATTTTGATATACTATTTTAATTTAAAATATTGTCAGATTTCTAATAAAACATATGTATTTTAGATTTAAAATGTTCGATTCTATAGTAATATACAGAAAATATAATTATTCATTACACATTATTAAAAATTATTATGGCCGGACATTTATATTTATATATAATATTTTAAATTATTTACTAACCTTTGTAACGCTTTTTCACTAAACTTATTTGTAACACTGTCAATAAATGTTAAATGTCAAAATATTTGAATATTTAAAACAATTGACATGCATAGTAGATGCGATTTATTATATATAATTTCCCATACCTACGTAACTATGGCAATATCAATAAGATAAGATCTTGTAACTGGTACTTTTTGAAGAAATGTTTCAAACAAAAGTTGTGCAGATTACTAATATCTTTGAATGTTAATGTAACTATATTTATTGTAAGTACAGCCGTTTCGGAGATATTGCAGAAATTACAAAAAATTACTCAAGTAAACATGCATTTCCGGTCTGAATATGCTTTTCAAAAATAGGAGGTTTTCCTCCCAGGCATATACAAATCTTAAGTTTAAAGTTTCATAATTTTATCTTTAACGGTGTAGGCTGTAGAGCGCACACAGCAAATATGTCTATATTGTACACCATATGCGCCCTGATTCTTCAAATATATAACTCACACTTGGATGTATGTTGGTCTCACCACTACTATTAACACAAATATATAGGAAACTTTAGATACTCTTGATGGAAGATTATAATACTTATTTCTATTGTTATAGGTACCGGTATAAAGACAACCGATCTCTTATTCCTGAGCGTGACCGAGATCGCATTATAGATCGTGAACGAGATCGAGATCGTACTGATCGAGACCGTACTGATCGTGACAGAGGTGTTGATCGAGAGCGTGAGTATCAGTATTATGATGGATCAGGTGCGCCTCCAGCGGATTATGAATATGAAAATAACTATGAACGTGAGCGTGGAAGCGGTCGCCAAAGACCACCGTTGTTACGTAATCCACGTTATGGGATCCCACCAGTTTCTCGCAAAGAGTATCCAATGAATGAATCCTTTTATCAGCAACCAGATATGTGTCCACCTGCTGCATACCCTCCACACACTAACAGGTATTTGTTAAATATTTTTCTGTATGTTGTAGAAATGCAAATCCTATTTTTAAGATTTGTTTATTTATTGATTTCTCATGCAAGAAAAAACATCTCTTATAATATTTCCTCGAATGTCCCTTATCTAACATTAAATATTTTGATCAAGTCAAATAAAAATTCAAAGTATATATGAAAAAATCTAATTCAAATCATATCTCAATATCAATTTTGTACGCTATTAAATTAATTTATTTGTTTTTTCTTTCGTTGAAAATTAAACTGATATTTTCATGATTTATTTATGATATTCTATAAATATATTTTTTTATTCTGGTTATGCATATAAATATATAATCGTGAAATTTATCATATAACATGCTATTTAATATAATATAATTGTGTGTGTTTCTCGTATATGTACATATGTCTAAGCATATTTTAGACAGTATATAGCTGTTCTGAATATCTATTTTCCATTACTTTTAAGGCGTTCATTTTAAAGATACTCTGGGTTACTTATGATTTGTTTATACCTCGCTTTCGCTCGGAAATTATCTCGTAATAAGGTTGCATTCGCTATTTTAAGTCATATATAGTGACAATTATTACCAATGTACACACATATTGTGCAATTCGAAGATATTTTAATATAATGGATTCACAATATGAATCTTATAAATATATAGTTTAATCGTGTTTTTTGTTTTTTGTTTGTTTTGTGATTTACTAATTTTATTTTGTTGATAATATATTTATTATAATAGACTTCTGTCCTAATATTCTGTTTAAATATATAAGAAGAGCAGTTTTGTAAAATAATTATAAAGATAGCTATATTTTCTTCATAATAATTTAAGTGCAATTATTATGTTTTGACAAATATATTACCGTAAGTACATACTACATATACCGCAATAATTAGAAATGGAATATTCTTAAATATAATTTATCATTTGTTTTAAAGTATATTGCCATGTTTCATTTTTAAATAATTTTTTTTCTTGAACATTCTTCGATATCTGATAAATGGTTTGAATTAAAAAATAAAGTTAACAACCATAACTCCATTCCGGCTTCGACTAAAGATAAATTACGATTTAATTTATATATTTTACGAAACAAATAAGTAATTAAAATAAATTGTCAATAAAGCGGTTAATAATTTATAGAGTGGGTACATTAAAATGAAATATGGTGCTGCTATCGATCTGTTTGAAATAAATGTAATGTAAATTAGAATTTCCTCCATTGTTTGAAAGTAATCTTTAACAAATCTCCTCCGTGAATGAAATAGACAAGTTTCCTACTTTTGATACTGAGAAAAGTGCATATATAACATTTGTTTTGCACTATTGTTATTAGTAGAATACATTCCAGATCTCAGGTATTGTGCTATGTTACAAATGATTTAATTCGTTGTATGAATCAAGCATTGCCTCAAATACTATATGCAAATATATACTTACCGTGCATATTAGGCAGATGATTTACAAACAATCGTTATTGCACAACACCAATGTGATCTAGAACGGACTTTCTAAAACTTATAAATGTACATTAAATATTTATTCACTTTTGAAATAGATGTTTTTATCAATTTTTTACTTGTACTTGTATTTTCATCATTTATTTATGTTATTCTATAAATATATTTTTTTCGTTCTCTTTAATTTAACATTGTTGTCAATGGAGACCCTATAAAATTGTAAAATTTATAAAAAATATTCTAAAAAGTTTTTTTTTATTGCTCCAGTGTTCCATCTCTATTTATTGTTACTCTTTGGTAATGCATAATCATTAAAAATGGTTGATTAAATGGACTTAATGAGTTTGAAGCGAATAATAAAGATTTAATCTTAATTTTTCTAAATTCATCTATAGCAGGTTTGTTTATTAATTTGAACAATGTAGTGTATTAACGGTACCAAAATTGTCAATACATATTTAACAATTATTAAAACGGGCCCAAATAAATTGTGATAATATAATTTTGTGATATTTTCATAATTTAAATACGTATATAGTATAAATGTACTATTATTTTTGCTTGAAAAGAAATGCTATCTGTTCACATATTCATTACCTATTATAAATAACGTATCTTTTATTATAAATATGTTATTTTATTATATAATCCCATGGAGCATACTTTTAGTAACTTCTAATTTATAAGCAATGTTTGTGCCCATAGATTCGTTATTGAACTATCCGGTTTAACGTACTGATTGAAAATTATTTTATTAAATTACAAATAAGTAGGTGTTACTGTAATTCATGAACAGATTTATGGGAGCAGTAAATATTGTGGAATTTAGAATAATCTAATTCGAGGTTCTCAATTTGTTAACTAATTACTGTTTAGTCTACTCTGTAGATAGTTTTAAAAATATATCTTATTAAAAAATATAAGCCAAATAAGATCAAATTTAATTGTATTTTGGCAACTAATTACATATCCAATATCTAATTTTACGTTAATATATATTTATAGCGTATAATTGTTCTGCCAAAATATATTTTTAAAAAATATGTTGAGAATGTATATTAGTTGTAAATTTATTATTTTGAACAGATATTTTTATGTTTAAAACGAATCCAGTAATTTGTAATAATGCAATTTATGAAAAGTTGTCGATTACTTAATAAAGTTGTTATTGAGAATCTCTATATTAGCGTATTTTAATGATTTAAGGTTGAGTAAGAAAGGCGCCATTTTGTTTTGACATTTTCACTATCGAGCAATGCAATGGTGAAAATGAAATTGCTACATGAATTATAATTGCATCTCGCCTGTAATTATATATTTTGTTTTAAAAAATAACGTCTTTTCGTCATAATTTTTGGAAAATGGTACGCATTTTTCTAAATTTTAATGCCACAATTAAATACCTAAACTGTTCTTATTGTCATGAAATAAATTTGATTAAGGAATTTATACATTCAGAAGTTAATATTGAAATATTATTATTAGAAAACGTATTTGGTTATAATATGAGCCAATTTCATCAATGCCAGCTAAAGTTATTTCTTATTTAAAATAAACAATATCGAATTTTAATGATAGTTCTTATGGTAGTTTCGTCTTCTATTTAATTAAGGAATAACTAACGGTGTTATTCTGTATATTTCTATAGGCGCTATAAGCTCTATATCCTTGAAAAGAATATAGACTTTTGTATGTGTTTATAGCTTAGAATGTTCCAGAATTTCTATATATTCTAAAATAACATAATTGACATTGGTGAAATTGAACCCGTATCTTTCAAACAAATCGAATTTGATTTGAAATTTTCTATTGATAATAATCTAGAGATACTAATTGTGCTATTTTTTAAATCATTCTTGATTTAGTTGAGCCTCTGTTTAAAGATTTTTTTTTTAACTATTTTAGCAATTTTGTTAAGCTACCTTAAGGTTGGAATTTTTGATATATATATATATATATATATATATATATATATATATATATATATATATATATATTTATTAAAATCTGTTCTATTTCAGATTTGCATGTTGTAAAAAATATATTTATATTGTCCAGTATAACAGAATATGCTATATGATTCAGCATATTTTTATTACTGATTTTGTATAATTTTTATAGTTTTATACATTTATAATATAGTGTTTTGTCATATTTATGAATTATGATATTTTACTGTGATAGTTTTACTATTATTATGCAAAAGAAAATATTGTTGACGAAGTAAATTAAAAATATATAAAAGCGGTTATTAGAATCATGTTCTTTTACTGCTAACGTACATTATTTTGCAAAATAATTATCTTGCTTTATCTTTTAACCACTAATTACCGATAATGAGTAATATATAGTGTTGCATTTATTCGAATATAAAATTTCTATTTGTTGAAATTATTGTGGTAGAAACCGAATGAATAATATAAATATGGTGACTATCAATAAAAGTGAGTATGGGATTATATCTTATACATCGAAGACAGTGTTATCATAGTTTTCGTGTTTTGCTGCTCAATCGAAGCAACATAAATTCTGCTTCACACCTGTACCAAAACAAATGCTTTATTAGAGCGCTATGTTGATCGCAACCAAATTATCCATGATGAGATGAGTACAATCGGAGAAATCGGATGATGAAATTCTGTGAAGACAAATATTCAAACCAGATCTGCAAACTAAATTTGGAGGATGGGGGAATGTTTTTAAAATGCAGCTACTTCTGATAAAATAAAATCTAAATTAACATTTCGTTACCATCGGCGAAGCAATGATCAACAATCTTAGCTAACCAGTATCAATAGCTGTCGACGGCGTAAGACACGGTGTAAGTCCACGACGATCTTGTTTAATGTTTGGAAATGGCACTAGTGAAAATTGTAAATGTTTGTTTATGAATAGGCACGTAAAGTTGCCTTACTTAAGCTTTAAAGAACACATATTGTTAAATTTCTATTTTTAGACTTAATTCGGGCAATTGCCTAACAAACACAGTTACATATAAGCTATGTCATATATTTAGAAACGATCTGAGGGAAGTTCCTGGGTCAATTGAGTAATTACAGCATCAAAGTACTATATCTCATAATTTTTTTAATATAATAGCTTATATAGCTACATACAAAATTGGATATTATTTTGAAGTGTATAGCAATTCTAGAGTTATACAGAATAGCATTATTAGATCTAAAATATCAATCTTACGCGTGATTATCATTTACAGAGCTGGACAGAGTACCTGAAAGAAGTACTCATCACTTGAAAAAATATGTTCTTCCTAATCAGTATTGCAATGTATAACTGACTATGTATATACGTGCTTAGTCTTCATTACAATACTACATTATAATCATAGTATAATTAACCAGCTCTACATTGATTAGCGCGAGTATGAATGGCACATGAAAACAATTTAAAATTACGTATTTACACTAATATATAATTACTAATCATAATGTGGTTTATAAATTATACTAATAATAGATTAACCATGATTAAACATAATACAGTTGCTTGTTATCGACCTAGCTAAGATATAATTTTAGCAGTGAAATTTACTGTTGGTAAATTACTGATATTGTTAAAATACCGGTAAAGTAAAAGACCTGTTTGAAGGGCAAATTTTAGTATTTAGCGCGCACTAGTAGTTTAAAGCTCGTATGACATGATGTATAATTTGATATCAAAATATATATGTAAAATTCTCGATACATAATAATTATTTACTTTCCAAAATATGTACAAAATTTTATATTTAAAAATAATGTCTATTATACCGATACATATTTATATGTATAATATTAAAGATAATTTGTAATATGACACATGCGTGTTTAAAAGACAGAATATTGCACTTTGTCAAATAATTCCAAAATCAATTAGATCAGGCAGTTATTAATAATTTCCATTAAAGTTAAAACGAAAAAGAATATGGAAAGTCCGATTTTAACAGAAAATTGCTTTGGAGGAGCGTAATGAAATTGAAATAGGGTAGCAATGCCAGTTGCGTGAAAGCAATAAAGAATAATTGTGGTGAATTAATTTGGAATGAATCAGATGTAAGAGCTAGATGGTGTGAATATTTTAAAAGTTTATATGGTTGATCAAGTAGATTTAATGCCGCATCAGAAGTTAATAAAGCAGTGTATGAATGCTTGTAAAGATGTTTAACTTCTGTCTAAAGAATGGCGTAGTTCTGAATGTGTTACCGGGCATATCGATACTAGACATTTTGATACTAGGATAATTGGATACTAGGACATTTGGATATTAGAATATTTTAATACTATACATTTGAATATTAGGTCAAATACCCGGTATCCAAATGTCTAGTATTCAAATATTCTATTACCAAAATGACTTAGTATTTAATTATCCTATTATCAAATGTCCAGAATCGATGTCCGGTAAAACATTCATAACTAAGCCATTCTTTAGACAAACGTTAAACATCATCAAATGTCCAGTTACGAAACAACCTTCCGAATGATTGGAAGTGTGCTGTGATTGCTCCTTTTTAGCTCGCCGTACGTAGTATCGAAGAGCTTAAGTGTGTGTCAGCATAATTAGTCTGTAACATTCTCGGATTCAAAAATTTTCTTAACAAAAAGCTCGTCATTTGTTGCCCTGATGACGAAAATGTAAATATCTCAAATACTTGGTAACATGTTCGTCGCTCGCTCGCTAGTCGTAAGATCAACCATCCTCACCTCTTCTCCTCTAAAGATACTAAACCGATCTCAGCCAAATTTGGCACGTATATTGTGTAGGGGCCCAATTCCATCCGATCGTAAATTAAATCCAATCAGAGCCGTACTTCATGAGATGTTGGTCTCGCAAAAAAAAATTTACACCTTAAAAAGCACTTAGAAAAATAATAGTTATACCAAAAAATCTACGTAAATTTCCAAATTATTTGATCTATTTCAACATTTTTTAGATTATAACTGAAAGCCGTAAAAAAAATTATGAACATGATAATTTTTTAAAATAAATCAATTATAAAAATATTAATTATACCAAAAAAAATCTACGTAAAATTACAATTTTTTTGATGTATTTAAACTTTACTCAAGTTATAACTGAAAGCCGTAAAAAAATAAGGAAAATAAATAAAATCAATAAAAAACAATTGAACTGTTTTTGTTTTTTTCCGGCTTGCGCGATACTTTAACTAATGCATATGACAGTTGATATTTTAGATTGATTACTATATCGTTGTTGATTTGATTGTTACTTCGATTATTTTAATTATAGTGCAATAATAGATACAGAAATTCGACATGCCAAAGTTTAGGCAACAGCTCGGCGACGCCAAGTATATTTTTTATAATAAACAAGGTATGAATAAAGATATCTTTGATTAATTACTATGCCATTGTTGGTTTAATTGTTGCTTTGATCGTTATAAATATATTGTTTATTTATTCAGAAACTCGCCATGCCAAACTTTAGGCATTGGCTATGCCAATGCTAAATAACTCGCCGCGGGCGAAGCCAATGCTTGTTTTAAAGAGAAAGGTAGTTCGAGTGATTGTAATAATTACAGGGCCATAAGTTTGTTAATTGTTGTAGGTAAATTGTATGAAAGTATTATAATTGGGAAAGTCAAATGTATATCACGAATGAAATTTCTGATATACATTATTCTCTCTTCGTATGATTATCGAAAATTCACTTGATCATAATATGAAGTTATTTTGTGGCTTTTTCGATCTGAAAATGGCGTATGATAATGTATGCGAGATTTTATGGTTCATTTTGAAAGAATATGGTTGGAATGGATCTTTGTTAAATGCCATACAAGTGTTGTATGCTGGTAGTAAAGCAGCAGTAAGAGTTGATTGCAGATTGAGTGAATGGTTTGATATTGAAATTGGTGTGAAACATGGTTGCGTGATGTCGCCCTTGCTATTTAACATAGACATGGATGTATTATTACGCCGGGCATTATGTGGCGGGAGTGACGATGGTGTAACTGTTGATGGTATGCCTGTTCCTGCTATAGCTTATGCCGCTGATGTCGTAGTTTTTGGTGAATCAGAAGAGCAACTGAGTAGAATGGTACAGAATATAAATGCAATCGGAAAGGATATGAATCTTGAACTGAATGTAGGTAAATCAAAGGCCTATGGTGTTCGAAAAGAATGAATGCAGACTATGTAATATTGAGGTAGATTGACATCGATTAGAGCAAGTTCAGCACGTTGTTTATTCTTTAGCGATGAAAAGTATGATTGCAAGATTGATAGAAGAGTTGCTGATTGTAAGATTGTGTACGAGAAATTTTAACAATTCTAAGGATGCAAGGTTATACGTGAACATGGTGCATGTACGTGTGCCATCGTTGATGTATGGAAGTGAATGTTGGGTTTGGCAAACCAAGCACAAAAAGCGCGTGAATGCTGTGGAAATGACATTTTAAGAGGTATATCTAAGAGAGACAGAAAGAGAAATACGTGTGTGTATGAGCAGTGCGATATTGTAAAAAATGTACGTAGAATAGGTGAGAGCCAATGGCCATGTTAAAAGAATCCACATGAAAGATTGACGAAGAAGATTTACATGGGCGAGATGCATGGTGTGAGAATGCGGGGTTGTTCTCGGAATATGGGATAAATATGATTGCGAATGAGTTGCGCGGAAGAAAAGTTGTGACCCAGCGGTATGGGAGAGCGTTTATTAAGAATTTGATGAATCGGAATGACGCAAAAGAAATTTGTAAGGATAGAGTTGAATGGCGAAAAATTATCAAGCTGTTAGGGGTTGTTTAGAGTTTTCTGCCACCCCATTTGATGAGAATAGCCATGTATGTATGTAAATTGATAAAGTTTTGTACATTATTATGTATTGAAATTTATATGTACATATATTGTCTGATACGGTACATAGTAATGAAATATCAAATTTTATACATATAAATTAACTTAATATTTATTTAGTTTTTGTAATATTTTTCATTTCTTCGTTTTATTTTCGAGATCTATTAATTTATTTCCTGATATCTAAGTATATATACATTTTTACATATAAACTAACTTAATGATTATTTATTTTTCGTTATATCTGTTATTTGTTCGTTTTATTTCTTATAATTACGTGCGTGCTTTAATAAATAAATAGATAACAATATAAATATTTATTTTATATAATTACTCGTTATATTTTAAAATAAATATCAGTATATGTACGTGGGGTTTCTTATATTACGAAAATATTGACGTATTTATTTAATATTTCTTTATATACGTATTTGGTATCAAAAGGCAACTTTTATTTTAGTCTTTCGAAAATCTAGAATGGCCTTATTATTAACCACTAAAACAGTTCTTCATTTTTAAGGTGAACCATCAGGCTCGTTTAGAAAAACATCGTTTATTTTGATCTTGTATTAATGGAGAAAAAAAATAAAAACTATGAAAAAGTGCCTATTTTGGAAGTTTTAATTTAAAGAAAAAAAAATGTCATTCGATGTGTATTTGCATTAAAAATACATGGTAAAAATTTCATTGATTTCTAACTAGTATTATTCGAGATAAAAAATAAAAACCACCAAAATAGACACTTTTTCATAGTTTTTATTTTTTTTTCTCCATTAGATCACACAAGATCAAAATAAATGAAATTTTTACCAGGCATTTTTTATGCAAATATACATCGAATAATATTTTTTTAGTTTTCATTTGCAAGGCACGATGTTTTAGCGAACTTGATGGTTCACCTTAACTACTTACAGAATTAGTCTGATTGTTATGATGTATTTTTATTTATTTGATTCAAATATCTTACTTAAGGCCAATTGCACCAACGTCAGTTAAACTTATTCCTCAATTAAATAAAAGGTTTAACTGACAGCAATGTTATTTTTCCATAAGAAATGTCAGATTGATTCGATATTGTTTATTTTAACTAAGGAATTTTAACTGAGGTTGGTGCAATCGGGCCTTAGTCCCTCTTAGCTCATTTAAAAGAACCAATACATACCACATTTTAAAAAAAATTATTACTGAAAATATAAGCTGGAACTCGTTAGTCAAACATTTAATTTTACCTAAAATGATTCTAAAAATTTAGGAAAATTCAGTATGTCAACGTTTATTATCTGGATGCTCGATTCTAGTTAAAATTTATATAATAACAGAATGGTGTCCCTCAAACACAAAGTAAAACTTATTTACACACAAAGCAGGTAGCCTAGCTGGGCATATTTTCATAGCAAATTCACTATTGCCATTTCCAAATAATGAAATTATAAGTTATTCCAGGAAATCAACAATGGATAATTTCGAAGAGAAATTTTAGCGAATTAATAATAGGGGTTTTGTCCTGTCATTCTACATTACAAACTGCAATAGCGTTTGTAGTTTGAATCGCTGAAATATTAATAATTAATTATATAAATTAGTGGTGAGAATTTATGCCGTAAGCATGGTACCGGAAGATAAAAACAATCAGAAGGTACATAAAAGCTACGGAAAGAGTAAGCAGAATGCAGATATTTTGCTGCCAAGTTCAAACCGTAATCCGCGTATTATGTTTATGTATGATTGAAAAACAGTAAAAATGTTATTTTATGTAAAGTAGAAATATTTTATTTACCTATTTGATAAACTTAGCTTTCGTGAACACAAATAAAACAATACTTACTTATTACTTCGTATAAGAAAATAACAACGATTATAATAAAAAACAGTTGTTAGATTGAAAACGGATTTAAACAATCATGTGGCACACTAGCGATATATGCAGAGTTAGGGCCATGGTATCGTATTCATTTTGCGGGTGATAAAGAAGTAAATTTAAAAATGAAATGAAATATGTTTAATAATACAATTGTGTTTTATAATTTCAAATACGTGTTTAACAACAACAACAAAAATATGTGGAGCAAAATATGTTTAGAAATACAAATTTATTATCTTTATCCATGTATATATTAAACAACCAGGGCATCACGCAACCTGTTTTCACACCAATTTCAATATCAAATCATTCTCTCAATCTATCATCAACTCTTAATACCAGCATACAACACCTGTGAGACATTTAACAAAGATCCCATGCACACCATATTCTTTCAAAATGCAACATAAACTCTCGCGTACTACACAATCATATGCCTTTTAAGATCGAGAAAGCCACAAAATAACTATTTATTTATTTTATTCGAAAGTCATACGAAAATAGAACCCTTTCCAGACAAAAAGCAACCTTTCTATATCATGTAATTTCATTCGTGATATGCACCTTATTTTCCCAATTATAAAACTTTCATACAACTTGCCTACAACACTGAACAAACTCATGCTATTACAATCACTCGACCTATCTTTCCCTTTAAAAAGAGGAGCAATTACAGCACACTTACAATCATTCAGAACTACGCCATTTTTCAGAGAATGGTTAAACATATTTACCAACCAATCGAACAAACTTACACTACCAAATCTTAACATTTGCAGTTAAACCATCAAAAAATATGATTGTTAAATTTTCTATATTAAATAACTTTGCATTTAGTAAGAGAAATAAACAAAATTAAATTATTATTAATGTGACAAAAATTAAGGCAGTCAGTTACGTATACTTCGATGCCAGATTTGACTGAACAAATATAAAATTAGTACCCTTTAATGCGTTTTTCATTAAGGAATCACGGACTATTCGTTTCAAAATAAGCTTAGTGCGCACAGTAACAGTTAGTTTTGTAAATTAGTGGTAAAATAATATTATTTTTCTTGGATATATTAGCATTATTTCAAATGTTTCCAATATTGAGGAATTTATGAGACTGCCGGAATTTCTCGAGAATATACCCTGTCGGGGAATATTCCTCATGACACATTAGACTTAGATCTTAATGGGAAACCTATTGCAGGACTTTTATTTCTTATCAGGCTCAATGTAAAAAATTCTGTTTGCTTTTCTTTATTGCCATTCATAGAATTTTTTAGAATTCTGTCTTGGTCTCTTGGTTTGCTACCAACACTTAATATTGAAAACGTTTAACGATGGTTTTTTGAAAGCACTCTGAAGTTTCCTGAAAGTGTCTATTCAGTTTATGCCTTTCTATCAAATTCATTTCAGTTGGTTTTAATCCATTTCTAGAGTTATATGCATAATTTTTTTATGGACTTTAGGGATTAAATATCTTGGCTCAGTTCGACGATGATTCCTTGGATATCACATTCTAACTTTGCATTTTCCTGTAAGCGTTCTCTTCAGTTCAGGCTGTTATTCTTAGGTGATTTCTTTGGTTTTAATCCTTTTTTTTTTATTCTATGTATAATCTTTCTTGGATTTCAGTAATTGGATAACTTAATTAAATTCGACGATGATTCTTTGGATACGCACTTTCAAATTCGAAGTTTCCGGTAGCGTTCTCTTCAATCTCGGCATTTCAGTCAATTTCATTCCTAGTCGATTTCTTTGGTTTTAATCCATTCTTTAAAATTTTATGCATCATCTTTCAACAATAATTCATTCTTGGAATTTGATGCATATTGTTTTTTCAGCGATTAAATATGGCTTGATTCGGAAAGGATTCCGTCTTCAATTCAGAACAAATTTATTTCTAGTTGATTAGTAAGATTTCAATCTATTCCTAGAATTTGTATATTCTCTTTCTTTGACTTCTGGGATTGTATATTTTGGTTTGGTTATTTCAGTTAGTGTATTTGAGCGCATGCTTTTAGTTTCTTAATATTTCTTCATTAAACGTTGTTCTTCATTCCACTTCTGTATTGCAATGGCTATTTAGTTAACTGTACATAACTTTAATATTAAGACGCTAGCCTTGCAATCCCATAGTATTTGCTGAGCGAGGGACGTGTGGTGACGAGTAGTACGAGGGCTGGCCTATAGCGTAGCCCCCACTTCTCTAAATAATATTTATTCGTGCATGCCATCTTGCTATCTCCATCAAAATTTAGTAATTCATGGTCAATGGAGGGGTATGCTTCAGTCAGCTTTAAAAAATTGTACAAATTTCGTCTTTAAATATGGTGGTTTTATTGCTCATTTTAGCTCTTATTAATTAATTGAACTCCAATACCGTGGTAATTTAATCTCTAATCAGGTAGACATTTAAAAACATTCTTCGAATCAAAGTAATTAAAAATAATTATTTAAAAATTGGGTCTAAATATTTTCTTAAATAATACGAAATATTAATAGCGCAAAAGGCAATTCGTGAGCAAATGAAATAAGTGAGCGTGTATGAGAAATTTGATAAATCTGTGAATGAAACAAATTAAGTTTTTAAAGATAGTTGAATGGTGTAAGATTGCCAAAATGTGAATAAATAATAAAAAGTGTTGTCTGCCAACCCATTTGATGGGAATAGGCATGATGATATTTATGCTAAGAATGAATAAATATTAGTTCTTTTTTTTCTATATTCTGGATTACGTATCGGTAAATTCATGTATGCCGGGGATCTATCAACTCTGGCAGCACACAATCATTGTAGAATGATTTTAGTGTGCCTTGCATTTTAGATTCCCAAAACGCATCGTCTTTTGAAATCTAAAAAATTAGATAGGTATATTTTACTTTTGCTGAATTTGCAAATTTTCAAATGCAATAAAACTTGCCTTTTCCACTAGCATGCCTAAGGGAGTCCAAAATACAAAAAAAAAACAGTATAATTTGTTTGTAATATGCAATTGTCCCTGCACCTGGTTAAATAATTATGACTTCTTTTCAATGAAAACATTTCATTACTATAAGTAGCAAAAGATACTCTTTTTTGTATAATAGCCTCTTGTGGAGTTAGTTTGCTGGAATTGGCCGGACATTTTATCTCCACAATACTATCATCACCAACTAATCCGTCTGGGCTTGCAGCTAAATAATATTCATGACGGTCTATGAAAAGACCACAATTTTTTACTTTAGCTCCAAGAACAATTCAAGAGCGGCTATAGCTAGAGGCTCTTTAGCTATTCCATAATTTGTGTGCATATTCCCACAAAAATTAGAATATAACAAATTCTTCACGGTCGCTGCACAACTAGTTTGTGGTCTCATTTTACAAATCCTCCCAAAATATGATGCTGTAAGCCTCTTCTATAGTTCAATATGCCACAAATGATTAGCAGATTGTCCGCGTGTTTGAACTTCTAAGTCAGCTATCTGATCAATATTTTTGCATATTGAATTTAAAAATTGTATTTTATTTTCTTCATAAGAATTATCCGGCATGTCAGATGTTACATCAACTTGCGACGCGTTAGGCCCATAATTGCTATCTGTTCCAAATGTTATACGATTGCGATTACATTTTGGAGCATCTTTTCGCTTTTTCATCGATTTTTTATTATTTAAAAAACGTTGGGTATTTAGCCCAATAGGTGCCTGACTGATATGCCTATACAAACTGCTATACAAATGACCACTTGTAGTAGTTAATACGTTTCCCACCGACAAATTTAGCAACAACTGAATTATATCTTTCAGAAAGGTTGTTTGTTTTGTTCAAAAAACAAACTTTTGCAATTAAAAATCAGTCGATTGAGACACGACATAATGTCATCGTAAAGACCACATTCCTTCATTTCTCTTATCAAATTTTTTTCCAGAGGTTTCGGACCTTTGCAAAAATAATTTATTTCTGAACAGTTCCTATGTTCACCAAATACGTGGCTTGGTCCATTTTCCATGTTATACTTTAATAATTTAATTTTATCATCTAAAGCTGTATTCACAGCCTCTCTTCGATATTTAGCGGCATATTCCACCGCATATCGCAATCGTCTTATATTTCCCTTTAGTGCATTTCTCAACTGAACAGACACAAGTTTTTCTTTTGAGCTGAATCTTTTCTGAGACAGCTCGCGCAATCTTGTGCAGTAATTGCGCATAGGTGATTAGTACATTCAATTTTTTGCATAATTAAATTGTTACCGTATGGTCGGGCATCAACTAGCTTACGATGCACACAACTGTCCCCATCACAATTAGTCGAGCATATTTCACGCCATGCATTTCAATGCTTCGCGAAAATCCTTCTACAATAATTTCAGCTTCCATAGCTGTTGATGGTTCATCGAAATTTTTGAAACAAGCATGTGGGTTTGGGTCGATGCTTTTAGCTTCTGCACTGGCGCAGATGCAGCAATCCTTGTTTCGGACACCAACAAATAAAATTTTTCCGGTTTTCTCTCCAATTATAGACGCCTTAAATTTTATCGTTACTATATAATAAATTTTTATATATTTTTGTTGTGTTATTATAAATTATATAGACAATGATATAAGTACGTACAACTCCAGATAGTGCATTATAATTGGCACGGTAAGATCTTTTACACCACGCGCCATCAGCAATTACGTTTATATGAGGGATGCCATCTAATGCATCTATATCATTGTTGTCTCTGGCTAACTGCGCCTCTTCTTTCCCGCTTGTTCCATTGACTTCCAAGTCGTTTGCTTCAACGTTTCAAATACTTTTTCCTGGCATTTTCTAAACATATCTTTACTCATAACTGGTACATCCAAGGCCGCAGTAAATTCGTGTAGCTGAGCAAATCCACCACCAGAACAAATAATTCCGGAAACAGCAGTTGTGTTGATATCCATATCATTGCCAGGATCATCACTAGACAATTCAAGTGTTACCTTGCACACTTTACATTCCAGATAAAAAGTTGAATGTAAGCCATGACGTTTTTTTTTAATAATTTTCATATCCACAAATGAACATTTAATTAGCTCATTATGCTTATGCGTCATTAAATTATTAAACCAATAACCTACGTCTATTATTCTACGGCCAGAGGGAAAGAAGTCCGTACTCTCAGATATTGACCTATTTGATTTTTTTTAAATAAATACATCGGTTCACTATTTAAAATATCTACATAGTATATCAAAATATTATTAAAATACCTAGTCAAACTATTATCAACAACTAATTCTGCGTCTTGATCTTCATAGAATGGCTTCAAAGTACTCTCGTTAACATGGTCTTGCACGATTTCTGGTCTACATGATAATTCAAACAAATATTAAATATATTATTTTGAAATTTTCTATATCAATTCTATAAAAATATATAAATAACAAAATCAATCAATGCTACGTCACCTATTGATAGCTCTTTCCGAAGGTCCTTCATTATTTAACAAATTTGAAGCTCTGTATGCCAAAATAAAAATGTGAGCCTTTTTACAATAACAATAGTAATTTTATAACTTACTTTCTTGCAACCCACACTCTCTTCATTTTTAACTTTATATTTTTACGTGAATATGTCAATGTTGGTTTTTTTTAATGTTTCGGGAACCACGAGCCATTTTCAAACAATATGGATTTCAACTAGATTCACAATATCTAACAGAATCTTGCAAAAAGTAAACTGTTTCTATATTATTTTATGTTTCTCAATCGAGTGTAAAGCGATAAAGATGTGCTGACATATGCATGTATGTGTAATTTATTGGTAACAAAGTACCGAAACGAGTATTATAAAAAATCTGTCGCACTTTTCAAATATATAATAAATTAACTTTTTACCATATATTTTAGAAAATATTCTTGTCTGAGCAAATAAATTTAATTTTTGAAAAATTTTAAAGCCATAAATTTAGTTTGATATTTTTTTGAACAATTATATACCTAGATATTTATTTTTTCTTTTAGCAAAAAAAAAATAATTAGTTAATTTTATTATCTCCTTTATATGCCAATTGTGATATGCCCTACATATGTAATAAGTATTTTTCTGAAAGTTATTAAAAATATTAAAATTGTCTTGAATTTCATATTTCCTTGTATATACGCATATAGAGAATCAAACAGTCTACGTAGGACTGCCGCTGATATAATATGGGCCAATCATATCAAAGGTATAGAGTAAGTAGTTCGTACTATCAAAAAGTTAGTTGAAGGCGACATCTTTCAAATGAATTTCAAATTAAATTTAATGTACCTTGCAAAGCTAATTACTTATTAATAGCAAATAACAAAGCATTAAATCATGATTATATATAAAGTATATTGCTTTCTCTAGAGGGCGTATACATTTTTAAACAAATTAAGTAATTATTCACATCATTATAATATGTTTTAAAAATGGTAAATACGGCAAATTTATTCATTTTTTTAAGAATGATGCATTACAAAAATGGAGTCGATTTTTAAACGCACTATAGAATGACCTCAATTAATGATAATTTTTCAAAATTCAAGAATGTATTAATCTTAGATTTTCTTTAATTCTACTTTCCGTACATCGCTGTTTTCATACATTTCACTGCTCAAGTCTAGCGCCTTAAAGAGCAAATGGAGCAACAAGCAAATGCAAATAATACTGGCCAATTTTAAGGGTGCTACAACCTACTACACATTTTCTCCTCTTCCAACCAACAAATTTTCCTCCTAAAAATATTTGAATTAGTCGTGAATAAATATGATTAAAATTAGTTGATCAAAGGGTTTGAATCGCAACGTCATGAATTTGGAAATTGTTTTGTAGACGCCATCACAACTTCGTATTTCTCTAAAATAAACTAGTTTCTTTATTTGCAACGATGTAGAATAAAAAATGTAAAGAATAAATATGGTATTTACTTTTTGTATGTACTATATTAAACAAACAAACTAATATAAATGTGACACTTAAATTTTTTTCTGTGCATAAACACTATTTCGAACCTATTGGCGGACCAGTTTAATTTGTGACGTCACCGTTACAACGCAGAAACGAACTGGGTTGAAGCGTTTTAAATAGTTACTAGTGCATCACTATATCCACAATGCTAGTTGTCACATAACCGTATGGGATTTATTAATTAGGCGTGTTTTAAATCAAGACTGATTTAGAAATTAGCAAAATCTTATATGTACAAGTATAGTTTTATTATATCTTTCAAGTTTGTATTCAATAACCACAGTGACTAAAGTATACGTTACGGTTTTTATGAAACTTGAGTAAATGGAAAAATAAATTACGAACAAAACGGTTGATAATTTTTTAAGTAACGCGTGATTCACTGTTTAAACTTTATAAGTAATATGAAATGCAGTTTAGTTGTAAAACATTTGATATTACTTTCATAATTAGAAGTTTCGAAAAATTCAAATAATTGTTTTATTTTTAGTATAATAATTTTTATTATTATTTACTTATGAATGCCTTTATAAACTTATGTAATATATTTATTATGAAATTTGATATTTGTGAAGTATTGTATTTTTCCTAAAATATTTATTACCAAAAATGAATATGTACTTTGTAAATGTGTACAACGTTTGCAAATAAACAAAGCATTGTTTAAAACATGTTTCTTTGCCTTTTATGTAAATTAGGAATTAAGGTTAACTTTGATAATGTAGTTTAAGTTAAAATAGGAAGTATTTTTTTCTAGTTGTATGTACTATTTATTGTATAGATTCGATAGATTTTAATATTTTAATTGCTAAGAAAATTTTGTTATTGTAAATGTTAGTGAGAAAAAAATTCCAAGTCTTTTAGGTTTTCTGGACTCCACAGCAGTGAAGATACATATCCTGACTTGTGCGACAACACTAATGCAATGTGTAATATATCAAGTAATCATCAAATTATTTTTTCTCATGAGAATTTTTTAATTCGGTTAAAATTGATAGTATCATGTGAATAAATGCTAGACATATGAAAAGAACGTGGCAAATATTTCATTAAATTATTATGTATTTATATTGCTTTACCAAATACAGCGAATACATCGATTCATTTGGTAACGTCTAAAACAACTCATCTACAAAAATACTTTTCTTAAAATCATTTTGTTTAAAACTAGTAGTAACCAACATCTTGGGTTAGTAGCACACGCCCAGTATGTAGGTATCAATTTAATACTTTTCTTTATACATACACTACAAAGTGATTATTTTTCTACACGCAATAAATGATATTAAGCTCACAAAATAAAAGATACGCACATGCAATAAGGGATCTTATTCTGGGTTATATTTAGTAACGTTTGCAACTTGTTATGGTGATATATTTGGTGACGTATAATGAGGCATATAGCACTCATTCATTTACAGATGTCAAAATAAGAAAGTGCTATATAGCTGAGAGAGCACTATTGTTGAAGTGCAACTTCATTCGGATTCGTGCTAATAGTAATATAAAGACTTGTTTAAATATAATGCTAGTTGTGATAAAAATATATATCACCACTTGCATGATGTAACACCGTGCAATAACTACAGAATACATTTTATTTGAAAAGTATAACTAGGTTCCAGTGTGTAATTTCATTATAAAAATTATGGTTTGTGTTCTACACATCTACTAGCAATAAAAATTGCGTATACTTTGGTGCTTATTTATGTAGCAATATAATATAAAAAATTAGGTATACATAATTTTAAATGTATTTTAATCAAATTTATTATCCATATTGGTATAAGGATAAAGGATATAGTATTTAATTTTACAGAATGTTGAGTGAAGTGCAATTACATATTCAAATTATGTTTAAATTGTTATTGTTTCAATATGAAGTTTTTATTTAAAGCCTTTAAAGATATATTATTTGAATTATATATTATATAATTTACACACATTTTATCATCAGAATTTTGCTTATGTAGAAAATAATATATGCACTGTTATTGTTATGTGTATTCACAATTACGGTAGTAATAAATATTTAAAAATTCATTTTATGAATTAGTTAGCCTAATAATTTTTTATTATTAAATTAGAATATGTTAATGGGTATTTAGTAAGTAATACCGAAAGCATCGTCGTGTGTCTGTAAGTATCTCGGATTGATTTTTTTTAACAAAATCGCTCTGCAACCAAAAAAATATCTATAACTCATATACTTGGATGTTGGTCGTTGCTTGCTCGTAAGATCAAATTTGTCGTTCCTTCTCCTCTGAAGTAACTGAAAGGAATACTACCAAATATAGTATGCATAATCTATGAGTATACAATTCGTGCCTTTCGCATTTTAACTTCACTAGGCTATTTATTTTCGTAGTGATTTGGCCCCAAAAAAGGCACCGACCTTAAATATTGACTTTAGAAAATGTTTAAAAATACCAACCAAAAAAAAATACGTTTTCGGTAGCGGAAATTGCTGATATTAGTCCTTTCTAACAAGAATGAATCATTGTAAATTAAACAACAAAGTGTGTCACGAGGTGTCATATTCTGAAACGTAAACATTTACAAGAACTCCAGGAGTAATTGCGTGCTGATTGTTTAGTGACGCCTAGCATTGATTTAATCAACGGCTTAAAATAGGCGTTTTCTGTTCCATAAGGGTAACCGATAAATGATTAAAATCACAAGGTCATCTATTGTTAGTATTACTTTTACATGTTATATTAGATACTTTAATTCGTAATTTATTTAATGCAATTTAGGAGTATTTCATATATTATTCAGAACTTAACGAAAATGATTTGTGGCAAACAATTATTATAATAAGAAGAATAAGGGAAAATTCTTGACATTGCATTCCCAAGAATATTTCGTTATTCATACTTAACCAGTCAAGAAAATCCACCACTTTGTAACTTGCTATCGATCTTAATCTAACATAGGTTACCATACCATATCTAAACGAAATCAAGAATTACACGAGCACAGAGTGTAATATTCGAAACAGACATTTCCTGGAACCAAATCTAAGTTACGTTTCATTACATTGAATTTTAGAAATACGAAATACATAGTTCATTATATTTTTAAACCTGGCTTCTAATGTAATCAATACGAAGTACGTTTTCATCATTCACAATATATTTGCAAAATTAACGTAACTAGATTTTTTTTCTTTGTGGAATTTGAAATCAATACGAACCTCTGTCGGACGCCATATTTTATAAAACGCTTTTATAAATGTATGTATCAAATTTAATGAGTACATTTTAATGCTATTTTTAAAACTTTAATTTGATAATTTATGTATCATGTTTGAGTCAAAATAATCATAAATTATTTATATATAAATACGCACATATGTTATTTTAACATGATATACAGCTAACAAATTCTTTATACTACTTTACCAGTGACGTAACTATAATTTAAGCCGCACAACCGTAATCACAATGGGTCTTAGTCTTTACCTAATCGAACTCATAGTAGTACCGTCACTCGCCACTCTACTTCTTACTTAAGCGATGTTATCCAAATTTGATATACATATAATATGCGCCCACTCTAAATTCAACATGACTTATACTGTCAAAGTAACAACCACTAAAGAAAACATTAGCCATGTGTTGCCCCTAAACTTTCTTTTTACGTAGTCAGTATATTTAGATTTGATAGTATACGTATAAATTAAAATATAAAATGTTTAATTTAAAAGAAAATATTTTTATTCATTATGTCCAGTAAAATTGTAAAGTTAGATTATGTCAGATTTCTAAAAAACATATGTATTTTAATATAAAGAAAATATAATTATTCATTACACATTATTACCAAAAATTATTATGGCTGCACATTTTTAGTTTTCAAATTAACTTTATATTTAAACAAAATATTTTCATATACTATTTTAAATTATTTACTAACCTTTGTAACGTTTTTTCCACTAAACTTATTTGTGACACTGACAATAAATGTTAAATGTCAAAATATTTGAATATTTAAAACAATTGACATTCATAGTAGATGCGATTTATTATATATAATTTCCCATACCTACGTAACTATGGCAATATCAATAAGATAAGATCTTGTAACTGGTACTTTTGAAGAAATGTTTTCAAACAAAAGTTGTGCAGAATACTAATATCTTGTATCAATGTTATTCTAACAATTTTTACTGCAAGTATAGCCGTTTCAGAGATATTGCAGAAATTGCAAAGAACGTGCACTTCCGGTTTGAATATGCTTTTCAAAAATAAAAGGTTTTCGTCCCAGGCATATACAAATCTTAAGTTTAAAGTTTCATAATTTTCTCTTCAACAGTGTAGGCTGTAGAGCGCATACACACACACACCCAGACGTCATTCCAAAAATAGTCAGACTCGATTCAGGGAAGGTCAAAAGGTGTATTTCCGTTAAAATTTCGAGTTTTTTTTTCGTGATTACAATACTTACTTATTACTTTGTAAAAGAAAGTAAAAAGGATATTCGGTGACTTGTTGCCTAAAATTGGCATGACGAATTTCTGTGCAAATAAACAATACATGTACTATAATTAAAACTATTGAAGTATCAATTAAACCAAACAATGATGTAATAATCAATCTAAGATATCAACTGTCATATATATATATATATATATATATATATATATATATATATATATAATATATATATATATGTATATATTTATATTTATATATATATATATATATATATATATATATATATATATATATATATATATATATATTTATATATAAATATATATATATATATATATATATATATATATATATATATATAAATATATATATATATATATATATATATATATATTATATATATATATCTTATTCAAAACATCGCTTAAGCTGAAAAAAACTACTATAAAATCCAACATTTAAAATCTAAAATACATATGTTTTCTTTGGAATTTTATTGGACAATGAATGAAAATATTTTCTTGAAATTTAAACATTTTATATTTTTATTTATATACTATCAAATCTAAATATACTGACTACGTAAAAGAAAGCTCAGGGCCAACATATGGCCGATGTTTGAGTATTAACAAAAAAAAATTAAAGTCTTTTTTTTGGGCCTAATATCTTCTGAAATAAGGTACTGATTGGATTTGAAATGTGAACGAATTCAATCGGGCTGCTACACAATATGTGTGCCAAATTTAGTTCGGTATCTTCAGACGAGAAGAGGCGATAAAATTTAGTCTTACGACTAGCGAGTGACCAATATGTTACCAAGTAGATGACAAATTTACATTTTCGAAATCAGGACGATGTGAAATGAATTTCTGAGAAAGAACTGTTCCGAGAATGGTACAGACAACATATGCGTACTGCGTACGACGAGCTTAAAAAAATAACTATTATTATGCCAGTGCAAGTGACTGTGAACTTAATTCTTAATGAAATAAATTCGCTGCAATAGGTTCTATCAATAATAACTTTAAAAAAGGATAGATTAAAAAAATCCAGTTGTTGAAAAAGACCAAATTGCTAAAAATTTGTGTCATTTATTCACCGTTGAGTTTGGTTGCTCAACAAGCAAGAACGGCAAACTAAGATTTCTATGACATTTTATATACATATTTATATGAATGGAACAAAATATTATTATCTTCCACTGGTATTTGAAGACAAAATTATATACATAACATTACGTTTATCGTCTCTTTTTCACGAATATGGTGGTAGAAACCCTATTTTCATTCGTTTAAATTCTGTTGTCAATTATAAAATGATAAAGATAATATTTCTCCTACTTAAGCTTATTTATTAAATGTCTTTTCAGAATAATATCAATATAATCAAAGATTAATTAGATGAACGTATGAACTAATGTTCGGCGTTGATTTCAAAACTATTAACTATTTTGTACGCTATCTTTGTTCTTTGTAAAGGAACTTTTAGTTTGTTTCGAAAATAAACTTTAGACATCAACATTTTGATTAGTGAGTGTTCCATAACTGAAAATAAATATTCTATTAGGAACGGCTTGGTCTTGACTTTTTGGGTTGGTGATATAACTCGTAATGATTTGAAAAATAAAATTAGAACGAGCCATCAAACAAAAAATCTAACCAAAAACTACTCATAATTTAAACAAGAGACTCAGACACACAAAAATAATCAAAGCAAAATAATACAAATTATTTGAAAATAGACATTTTGCTCTTCTTTATTACGTACGGAGACCAATAAACGAAAAAGAACCGAAAGTAAAATAAATCCAAATGTTAAATAAGATACTCTCGTATTGTGTCTCTAACTTTCCTGTTAAAAATCTAATTGTTACTTTAATTATTTATTAAACAATGTTTTAGTAAATGATTTTTCACCTTAGTTATTTTATTTTAAATTGAAACAGCCGACACATTATACTATCATTTAGATAAGTATTTATAATTGAACTATACGTTAAATATTTTATTGTAAAAGTATATAAATATTATCCATTGCATTAGTTTCTTCAATAATAATTTTAGAGGGAATACTTATTGAGAAGCGCCTATGAGAGAACATAAGAAGATAGAGCTAAAATATTACTAAAGAAGACGTTTGTGAAGTTGGCACAAGCTATTGGAAAATTAAACTTAAATTTAATGCAAAACGATTGTGTATCGTTCGTTTATGATTGTTTAAAACTTTTTTTTTTGTTTGTTTACAATTCCATGATTTTAAAAAAATTGGACCTGTAATATTAAATATATCATTTTGGGGTTGGGCCAACTTCGCATTAACCCACCCCCATTGATATAAATTGTAGAATTATTTTGTATATTATTGTGATCTTTGTTTGTTTAACATTGTTTAAAAGCATTTTTTTTTGTTTGTTTTCAGTTTTTGAACGCAGAAAAACATATTAATTGTAAATAGTCTTACAAGTACCTATGAGAATTATTGGAAAAATACTATATATCATATTTTTAAATTTAATTCATACAATTGCTAAGACATACTAATGTATACATTTAAAGCGACAAAATAACACTATTTAACACACATTTTACAGGATAGAAAAGCATACGAATGGTAATTCAAGTAAAAGAGTGGGAGAGACTCAGATGCGTCTTTCGCGGGAAATATAAGAAAAGCGTACTTTCATTAGAATACGATTGCATGACAAATATAGCAAATTTAGCAAGAACATTACTTAAAAAATTCCAAGTATTGTCGTTCATAATGAGTGTCATGGCAGTGAATGTAAACGGTCCAAAGTTATGAGTTATGATATTGTTGATACAAATGTTAATATAATTACAAAACGAGGGATGATAGGGCTTATTTCTGCTATAAGGAACAGTCTTAAATTGATGAAAATAAAGAAAATGATAAAATATGTGGAGCGGTGTATATGTCGAAATGTATTCTACCATGTACTTCCACAACAACGAAACAGATAAAAAGCTGTGATCATATTTTAGTGGATATGGACTATTTGGGTACAGACTTACCTCTTACAAGTAGTCAACTTCATAATCGCTCTTACTATATGGACGAAATTCCGTTGAGGTTAAACATTTCAGGAAGTGTTTATCTTCTACTTGGGTTGGTTGCATATCAACCAAATTACTATGTCGCATATAATAGACGAATTGCAAACGAAACTTGGGATCTTCACAATGATCTCTCCCGGAAAGTCATAACTAATATCTCAGGGAAAGAAAAAGTGTTGCCACACATTTTATTTTATGTTTCGTCAACCAATGATGATATTTAACATATAATGTTCTTTAATTTGAGTTGTTTTTATAATAGGCATAATTATTGTTGAATAATTAAATATTTGCAATTTTTACACTACCTATATACTTTCATAATGAAACCGTGCAACCCAGTTGTGGAAGGGATAATAAGTGGTTGAAAATATAAACGTCTTTCGGTTAAAGACGTTTATATTTTCAACCACTTATTATATACTTTCAAGTAAGGTATAGCAATTTATTTTGGCTTTTTTATGCTATGCAAGTTAACTATAATATTTCAGTTTACTAATGTCATTTACTTGACAATAATCATTTTAAAATTTTTTTTTAGAATCATTCACTATTTGACTGCGCAGCCTATACTGCTCTCAATAAGTTTTCATAATATTAAGAATTAGTAATTATCATATTTAATATATATTATTTTACAATAATTATAACTATATTACCCGTTCTTTTAAAAATATTAACTGTTGTGGTATGCGAGATAGAGTAAAAGCAAGAGGAAATGTCAAATTTAACGAAAGGAAGTTTGCAACTTGGAATGTTTAGAGGAATAAACGGTAAAGAGGATGAATGAGAATAGATGTGGGTTGGATGTTGTGACTGTGTGTGAAACTAAGAAGAAAGGATGCAGTTCTAAGGATGAAAATGGTGTGTTTAGTTTATGGTCTGGTGTAAATGAGAGTGAACATGCTAGGCAAGGTGTCGGAGTACTTGTCAGTGAGCAAATGAAATCCTGTATTCGGGATTATAAATGTGTATCTTCGAGAATACTCTGGCTCAGAATGAAAGTAGGTTTGATTAGGATCTTCATAATTTCCGCCAATGGCCCGAATGAATCTGAATGTGACTCAGAGAAAGAAAGAATTTGGAATGAGATGTCTAGTGTAGCGAATATATGTGACCCCGGAGAAAGATTGATTGTCTGTGGTGATCAGAATGGATGGGTTGGTGTTAAAAGGAGCGCGAGTGATTTGATGATGATAGAGTAAATGATAACGGTTGTAGAATATTAGCTTTTTGTTTGGAGTATGGACTCTTCGTGACTAATTCATGCTTTAAGCATATTAAGTCACACATATATACATTTGAGAATGTAACTCTAAATCAGAGAAGTGTGATTGATTTGATAATTTGTAACGAACGTTTGCGAAGTGTGGTTGTCGATACGCGAGTGAGACGTGGAGCTGAGCTAAGTACGAATGATCATTATTTAGTTGTTTCGCGTATGAATTTAGCACAAGGTTGGTGCAAAAGAGTAAAAAAGACTGAGTGTATGATTCGAATAAAATCTGCTCGTTTACAGTGTAAGTCAGTTAAGGAAGAATATGCATGTAAGTTGAATCTTGCTTTTGTCTGCGTTTTGTTTCAAACTATGATTGTGATATAAATGCAATTTGGAATGAGTTTAAGACGGCAGTTGTAAGGTGTGCGACTGGAGTATGTGGTGTTTCAAGAGTGGGTGCACGTATCCAGAGTGGCTGGTGGAATAAAAGGGTAAAAAAGGCTGTACGTAGAAAGAATGAAGCATTCCTTAGTTATTTGAATGTCAAGGATATGCCGGATGATGTTCATGACGCTTGCTTGACTGAATAAAAATTGATGGAAAGAGATACGAAAAGGATTGTGAATGAAAGCAAGATGAACATGGAGAAAGCTTGGAATGAAAAGTTGATGTCTGATTTTAGTACAAATTGGAAATTGTTTTGGTCGAGTGTGAAGAAATTGAAAGGTGGCAGCAATGCCAGTTGTGTGAAAGCAATAAAGAATGATTGTGGTGAATTGCTTTGGAGTGAAACAGATGTAAGAGCTGGATGGTGTGAGTATTTTTAAAAGATTATATGGTGGATCCAATGGTGCGCCGAGATTTAGTGTCAGATGTAGCGACAATTGATGAATGCGTTATTAGTAAAGAAGGTATATATGAGTCACTGTTGAGAATGAAATGTGGCAAAGCTGCTGGTATAGATGGTATTTTGTGGAAATGTTAAGATTTGGGAGTGTAAGTTTGTTCGATTGGTTGGTAAAGATGTTTAACTTTTGTCTAAAGAATGGCGTAGTTCCGAATGATTGGAAGTGTGCTGTGATTGTTCCTCTTTTTAAGGGAAAAGGTAGTTCGAGTGATTGCAATAACTACAGAGCCATAAGTTTGTTAAGTGTTGTAGGCAAGTTGTATGGAAGTATTATAATTGAGAAAGTCAGATGTATATCGCGAATGAAATTGCATGATATACAAGGTAGTTTTTTACCTGATAGAGGATGTATAGATCAATTGTTTTCTCTTCGTATGGTTGTCGAAAGTCACTTGATAATAATGAAACGTTATTTTGTGGATTTCTCTATCTGAAAAAGGCGTATGATTGTGTAGTACGTGAGAGTTTATGATGCATTTTGAAAGAATATGGCGTGAATGGATCTTTGTTAAATGCCATACAAGTGTTGCATGCAGGCAGTAACGCTGCAGTAAGAGTTGATGGTAGATTGAGTGAATGGTTTGATATTGAAATTAGTGTGAAACAAGGTTGCGTGATATCGCCCTGGTTATTTAATATATACATGGATGTATTATTGCGCCGGGCATTATGTGGCGGGAATGACAATGGTGGTATGACTGCTCCTGCTTTAGCTTATGCAGATGATCTCGTGGTTTTTGGTGAATCAGAAGAGCAACTGAGTAGAATAGTACAGAGTATAAGTGCAGTAGGAAAGGATATGAATCTTAACTGAATGTATATAAATCAAAAGTTATGGTATTCGAAAAGAATGAATGCTGCAGGACAGTGTGTAATATTGTGGTAGATAGACATCGACTAGAGCAAGTGAATCAGTTTGTCTATTTAGGTTGTTTATTCTCTAACGATGGAAAGTATGATTGCAAGATTGAGAGAAGAGTTTCTGCTGGTTGTAAGATATATTAGGGGCTTTAGGTATGTTTGCAAGAAATTTTAACATTTCTAAGGATGTAAGGTTATGCGTGTACAATGGTGTATTTGTGCCATCGTTGATGTATGGAAGTAAATGTTGGGTTTGGTAAACCAAGCATAAAAAGCGCGTGACTGGTGTGGAAATGAAATTTTTGAGAATATTTGTGGTGTATCTAAGAAGACAGAAAGAGGAATACGTGGGTGTACGAGCAGTGCGATATTGTCAAAAATGTCGTACGTAGAATAGGTGAGAGTCAAATGTGTGTTGAAAGAATGTCGAATGAAAGATTGACAAAAAAGATTTAGGTGGGCGAGATGAATGGTGTGAGATTGCGGGATCGTCCTCGGAATAAGTGGATGAATATGATTGAGAATGAGTTGCGCGAAAGGAAAATTGTGAGCAAGCGAAATAGAAGAGCATGTATGAAGAATCTGATGAATCTGAATGAAGCGAAAGAAGTGTGTAAGGATAGAATTGAATGGCGAAAGATTGTAAAGATATGAATGTAAAGGGTTTTCTGCCACCCCACATGTTGGGCATAGGCATAAAGTTATGTATGTATGTATGTATGTATGTATATTAATTACCAATAATATTGCTAGGCAATTGTATGAATTCATTTCTTTTTTCATTATTTCGTATAAGTTTAACTAACAGTGCAACTTTCACAATTTGTCATATATGTATATTATTATAAATATATTTAAACATATTATAGTATATCAGATTATTCCTGTTGCCGTCATTTATTCTAGATTTATACGTTTTATAGTATTTTCCCATAATCTCATAAGTATTTGTAAGACGATTTACAATTAATATGTTTTTCTGTGTTCAAAAATTGTAAACAAACAAAAAAATGCTTTAAACAATGTTAACAAACAAGATAATTCTACAATTTATATCAATGGGTTGGGTTAATGCGAAGTTGGCCCAACCCAAAATGATATATCTATATTACAGGTCCAAGATTAAAACAAACGCTAATTTGGCCTAAACATAACTAAACAAACCTAATTTAATAGAATTATAAAATTAAACAAGAAAAATGGCGATTGGGTTCGGTTAGTGTGCACTTAACCGCGCCCAACTTGTTTTATTTTTTTTAAATCATAGAATTGTAAACAAACAAAAAAAAAGTTTAAACAATCATAAACGAACGATACACAATCGTTTTGCATTAAATTAAAGTTTAATTTTTCAATGGGTTGTGCCAACTTCACAGACGTCTAAAGAAGTATCAGGTAGTAACAGTAGAAATAAGTTAGCGGAACAAAAATACCAATATTATTGCAGGTTTGTAAATTTATTTGCGTGTTTTATTTGAATTGAAATTTTAAAGTAATTGAATGTGATACAGCAAATATTCTCAATTCTCAATTTTTTATTATTTTTGTAGAATACGAGAGAACCATTTACATACTGCAGAAGTACTTTTTACTTTCTATATTGCCTATTGCGCTACACACACTAGTGCAATATTCCATATATATAAAATCGTTACCCAGATTGGTTAAAGTGAGTCTTAAGAGGTTTCACTGACAGTTGCCAACGAATACAGGGATTTGCCCTTAGGCCAGGGCAAAGTTTAGGTTTGGGAGGGGGTGGGGGCAGATCTAGAAAACACTTTCGATGAACTATCTAGAACTATCCTTCAGCGGTCATGTGTTTTTTTTTTGCTAAATGTCAACGAGACCATCTAAGACTCACTTATACCCCAAGATTTTGGTTTTCCATTCTGTAAATATCGTATTTCTGGACATATTTCAATAGTTCTTGTTTGTTGAGTAACCAAATTAATCAACTTTCGAGAATTGTATCGAGTAAATAAAATATTATTAGCAATTTAAGGTAATGGAACAAAAAATTAGGATCTTGGTGATAATTATACATTTAGAACATTGTTTATATTTATAGCACACTTACCAATTAAAATCTTGTCTATTCCATACATTTTAATTACAATGTTTAGTAGAAATAAACCGCAATAGAGTAGTTGAAAACTAGAAGTACTTAGGCGTGTAAATGATTCGTTGTGGGTATATATGTGCATTCTGTTTTATGATACACCCTGAGACCAATATTGTGAACTGAGGTAACTTATGTTATACGTGGTGATACACATTTTATTTAAAATCCGAAGTATTACATTTGAAACAATTCAATGATGAAAGTAGCAATTGCACTAGATATTAAATGTAGTTTATCGTAAACTGTTTATTGGTGATACAGTAATAGATGTAGGCCTTATTTGCTTAAGGCTTATTAGGATTTTGAGAGAATGCCGAATGTTTGACGAAGAAGATTTACATAGGCGAAATGATTGGTATGAGAATGCTCTCTTCGGAATATGTACATACATATAATTGAGAATGAGTTGCGCGAAAGATAAGATATGAGCAAGCTGAATAGAAGAGCGGGTATGGAAAACTTGATGAGTCCGGGTGAAGCAAGAGAAGTTTGTAAGCATAGAGTTAAATGGCGAAAGATGTACCTCACCGAACTCTTCTACTATGGATCAAACGTCGAGAAGAACATCAGAGAGAAAGAATAAAGGCGTTAAAAGCAAATATGCTGGAATTTTTGAAAGGATATTGAAAGTATTAATGATTGAATGTGTTGTAAGTTGTGCAAGAGATGTTGTCACATTGTTTCAAAAATGCTCTGTTATTGGGATTTTTTTTCCTGTTGAGTAGCCAAAATTTAAATAAATAAATAAATAGAATGTCTAATTTTCTTGATTATATTATAACAACAGCAAGACCGTATTGCTACTTTTCATCACTTAATTCTCAAGTATTTATACTTATTTGAGCATTTAAAACACAAAATGCTTAGTATGTTAGCGACACAAGAGTACATATCATGAAACACCTAACATGTGATTAAATATTCTCGTTAGAAGCATATCTAAATTGGTTGGAGTGTAATATTTAATTAAAATATAACGTTTTCCAGTTTGACTAACATTCTTTTGTGACCGATCAAATCTCATTTCACGGTATGATTCGGTGGGCTCTTAGTGCGTTATAGCGAGAAGAACCAGCGCTAAGTTAAATGCACATTAACGCCAAATTTTGCTGTATGTCGATAAAAACTAGTTAATAACAATAGCAAACGCGTAACAAAATCTATATGTATGATTTTATTCTGTTTAGGTACAATCCCCGAGGAAGTTCAAACAATTATCCACCGCCTTTAATGAGTGTAAAGACAGTTCCTCCAGTTAATATTTCGGATCGAGTTGAGCCAGCACCAGTAGTACCACATCGAAAATACGACGATGTAGCACCCCCTGGAGTTGAACAGCCTCCAGTACCCGGTTTTGAAGGCCAACGTTATGAATCACAGCGTTTTCCACCTTATGATAGATCTAGAGACGATGGTCCACCAGGTGTAGATAGATATCAAAGAACTAGTCCTGGTCCAGAAAGAGAAGAACATCGTGAAACAGATAGACCGCCTCGCACTGACAGTGGACGAGATTATAGAGATGGAAAACTACCAAGAGATCTGCCAGTTGATGAAAAGGAGAGATTTGAAAGGAAATACAGCCCAAGTCCTGATAAAAGACGTAAAAGTATATCGCCCAGACGATCATCAAGAGATAGAGTTTCGAGTCCTGACAAATTCCGACGTCGTAAACGTGATGATTCTCTTGATAGGGAAAGACGGACGTCTGATGGTAGAGTAGAATCTGATAGAGATCGAGACAAAAAAGAGAAAAGAAGAGAGACCTCTGAAGATGAAAAGTCTAAAAAGAGCAAGGACAAGAAAAAGAAAAAGGAGAAAAAAGAAGCCGAAAGAAAAAAGAAAAAAGAGAAAAAGGAAAAGAAAGAACAAGAAAAATTGAAGAAAGCAGAAGAAAAGAAAGCTAAAGAATCTTGCGTACAAAAAACAGATGAAGATAAAGATAAAATATTGGAAGAAATTACTGAAATAAAACTTATGACTGCTGAACCCGTTTTTGAATCTCTGAAATCTGAACCAAAGAAAGAAGTTAAAGCTGAAGAACCAGAACAAAAGTCAAAAATTGATCTATATGATGATATTCCATCTGATGGTATTGACAATACAGTCGTAGAAAATTACGGGAAAATTGAACAAACACCACCGCCAGAATTCAATAAACTTATCGAAGACGGCAATGTTAACAAAACGAATGAAGATGATTTTGAAGAACCGGAAGTCGTATTTGATGGCCTTGAGCTTCAAGCAAATGAATCCGATCTGAAATCAGATTTTATAGAGGCGAAAACGAAATCAAATGAAATGCTAGCTCCAATGCCTGAATTGTCAAAATGGGAAATTGATGAAGATGTGCCTAGCACACCAGAGAAAAGTAATTCTAATGAATCAAAAGCTGAAGCAAAAACAGTATTTGAAAGACCTGGAAAAGTTGTTACATCTGAAGTTATTAAACGTGCAGAGAACGCTATATTTGCAAAAGCTATTAATGCCATTCGTCCAATTGAAATTAAGAAAATCAGTTTGGATCGAGCTAAACTGTATTCAGGTGAAAAAGAAAAGCTACCGTCAGAAACGGTTATTACAAAAGAACCTGTAAAAAATATACAAATAACAATTCCTGGACCAGGCTGGAATTTGGAAGATATACCTCCACCAGGAACTGATCCTGGAGTCAAAGGTAAATCTGAAAGATCTTCGTCGAAAACATCACCACCACCAAATCGGTTGTCAGTGAAAGAAAGGCTTGGCTGTAAGGTTGAAGAATTAGATAAAATCACTAAAGATGATAAACCATTTGAAAGAAATAGATCCAGAACATTATCTCCTCTTAGCAAACGAAATGAAGAGAACGGTAGAAATGTAGGATTAGGTGAGCGTGTAGTAGAAATAGACGACAGGAGACGTGATAACTATAGAAGATCTGATGACAGATCCAGGTATGATCAGCGTAGTAGACATAACGATAGTAGAGATCGACGAGGACATGTTCGAAATGATAGAAGTAAAAGTCGTGATGGCAAGTCCAATTACAGAGATCGCAATCGCCAAAGTGATCGTAAAGATTATAGGAGAGATGATCGCCGTGATGTTAAGAAAGACGACAGAAAAGATGATAAGAAGGATGATAAACGTACAGAGAGATCCAGAAGTAGAAATAGAAGCGATAGGAGACATGGCCATGGCAGAGATGATAGACATCGTGATGAAAAAATTGATATCAGGGAAAAAGACAAAAGAACTAGCAGAAGTCGAAGATCCAAATCACGCAGTGAAAGCAGGGATAGAAAAGATAGAGACAAACGAAAGAAGAGCAGAGACAAAAAACATAAGAAAGAAAAAGAGAAGGAGAAGGAGAAAGATAAAGATAAAGTTAAGAAACATAAAACAGACGATGAACATGATGTTACCAAAACAATTGTAAGTAAAGTCGAGGTTGAAAGCAAGGCTAAAGATAGTGGAAGTTCGAAAACTACAGAAGATAAATCTAGTAAAGCGAAACCATTAGATGATAAACGTAAATCTACTTTAGATGAAGCCAGCTTTGAACCCGATTACGATTTAGAATCAGAATCTGAAAAGGAAGAACATGGAAAATTAAAATGTGAAACCATCATTTCGAAGAAACGCGAACGTTCAAAATCAGCTGAGAAGAAAATTATACTGACCTGTGAGAAAGAATCTGTGCCGAAGAAACGCAAAATAGAAGAACCAGATAAAAAGAGTCTAATTGAAAGTTCAAGTTCAGAGAGTTCAGATTCCAGTTCGGATGAAAAACATAAGAAAAAGCATAAAAAACATAAAAAGAAAAAATCTCGCCGAGACTCCAGTTCAACTACTTCATCTTCTGAATCCGAATCCAGCGTCGATAAAAAATCTAAAAGACGCCATAAATCTAACAAAAAAATTAAAAAGAAGAAAAAGTCCAAACATAAATAGAATATGTTTAATTTACTTCTTAATTTGTTAAACATTAAGTAGTTACATACCTATTAAATAATAATTGTCCCATCAGATTGCGTGTAAGTATTTGTTTACATACAATATAGAAAATTTTAAGAATCAAACGTGAACTGTAAAATATTGAATCTTTAATATGTATATGTGGAAAAATAATAAACGATAATTTAATTTCACTATTATTATTATATTATCACCATTTATTTTATTCAGATATTATATATAGCAATACTGTCAAGTTGTGCTCAAGATCAACATAGGGTAAGATACTTATAAGTATAATAATCTATAGATACACACAAACAGAAGTAGAAAATAATCTAGATGTAAATCCTAAATATATATTCACGATTGTTCTTAAGAAGTTTTATTCCTTATCTCAGTAAGCAAAAGCATATATATATATATATATATATATATATATATATATATATATATATATATATATATATATATATATACTATATATATACGAGGGTGGTCTGACAAGCTTTCCGACCTCAACATGAAGATAGCAGCACTCGATAAATAAAAGCTAGGGAATTTCGTTGTTCATCTGTTGACAGTTACTCACAAAGTCTCAGCCATTTTGGACGTGCAGTTGTTATATAACAGCCGTTTGAGTGAGTTGATGTGAGTGTTTTATGAAAATGGACAAAATCGAGTATCGAGCTGTCATCAAATATTTGTTTTTGAAAGGCAATACGCCTACGCAAATCTGAAAAGTTTCCAACCTAACAAAGATACAAGACATTATTTCAGAATTTTTATTTTTATTTTTCAACATAGTCTCCTTGTAACTCTACACACTTCTCCCAGCGATGCTCCCATCTCTGTAACCCGTCCAAATAGTACTCGGCGTGTTTTCTGTGCAAAATAATTGTTCACGAAGGTGATTGTCTGTTCATTTGACGAAAATCTCTGTCCTCCGAGCGCAATTTTTAGATGAGGGAACAAAAAGAAGTCGCTTGGGGCTAGATCTGGTGGGTAAGGCGGATGGTCAAGCAGTTCAAACCGTAATTCGTGGATTTTCGCCATGGCAACCGCTGAGGTGAGACACGTGTTGGTCTAACGTGAGCAAACGCGACACCCAACGCGCGGACAGCTTTCTCATGTCTAAATGTTGATTTAATATGTGACAAACACGTTCTTTTGACATGTTCATAACTTCTGCTATCTCTCTCACTTTAATTCGGCGGTCGTCTAGCACCATTTCGTGAACTTTGGCGATGTTTTCGTCGGTAGTTGCAGTTTTTGGACGTCCCGAACGTTCATCGTCTCCCAAGCTCTTACGGCCACGTTTAAATTCAGCTGCCCAAATTTCACTGTGGTAAATGATGGTGCAGAGTCCCAATACACAGAATCCAACTCATCTTTGATTTGCGTAGGCGTATTGCCTTTCAAAAACAAATATTTGATGACAGCTCGATACTCGATTTTGTCCATTTTCATAAAAACACTCACATCAACTCACTCAAACGACTGTTACATAACAACTGCGCGTCCAAAATGGCTGAAACTTTGGTGAGTAACTGTCAACAGATGAGCAACGAAATTCCCTAGCTTTATTTACGAGTGCTGCTATCTTCATGTTGAGGTCGGAAACTTTTCAGACCACCCTCGTATATATATAAATAGGAAACGTTTTAATAAAACATCCACTTAAATTAGTATTAGAGGGTAGAATTAATTAATAATAATAGATTGTATCATCTAGAGGTTGGCCAAATGAAAGTGTGTGGGATGTATTGCTTGTAGTAGAACGGAACCAGTAACAATAATTGAATGCTAATATCACTTATTATTTGCTGGGATCAGCATGACTATATGTTTAAATGCAAGGTAATATTAGTATATTTTCTTATAATGTATTTTATCAGAAAATATAGTGCGAAATTTGATTTTATCCAGGAATATTTCATGAAACAATGATATAATCATATCTCATTATTTATGTCATGTTCTCATTGATTTTAAATGCATTTAAATGGAACCATGAATTTAAATTGTAAACAATTCTATTTGGCTATAATTTTAAACTTCTAGAAATATAACTCAATGTGTGTTTTTAAATGTGGTTCTTTTATCTAAAGTAGTCAGGAGCAGGATAGGGGTAACTTTAAATTAAGCAAGAGTAGAGGTTTCACCAGCCGATTTATCGTCAACATTGAATTAATATTTCTAAATCATTTGTTTTGAAGTAAGTTGGCGCATTCGCCAGGAGTCGACATTATCGGACAAATAAGAATCCAACGATAACCCAGCTTTTGTGCGAATAACACGAGCATTGTTATTTGGTAAAATATTCATCCTGTGAGCTCGGAAGACTTGAAGTTAGGTACAAATTAAGTCACCTGTTGAGCCACTCTCCTGTCATCACAAATTTAATTGTACTTAAATATATTATCGAATTTTAGCATTATTGGCGATTAATGTCGTATCCTTATTACATAAAATATAGGCAAATGACATCACGTTGCTTTTTCACTCTATTTGTGACAATAGATGTTAAACAGTTGACAGGCATAGTTGATGCGATTTATTAAATATAATTTCCCATTTCTACGTAACTATGGCAATATAAATAAGAAAAGTAAGAATTCCAACAGCAATTTTCTTGTAATTTGTACATTTTTGAAGAACTTTTAACAAAAGTGCGAAATATTAACATCTTTCATTTTAATTGTAACTATTTTTACTGTTAGTGTAGCCGTTTTGGAGTTATTGCAGAATTGCAATAAAAAACATCGGCCATGTATTGGCCCTAAACTTTCTTTTACGTAGTCAGTATATTTAGATTTGATAGTATATAAATAAAAATATAAGAAGTTTAAATTTCAAGAAAATATTGTCATTCATTGTCCAATAAAATTGTAGTTAGTTTATTGTCAGATTTCCAAAGAAAACATATGTATTTCAGATTTTAAATGTTGGATTTTATAGTAGTATAAAGAAAATGGCCCGTAGCACGGACAAGCTACTAAGAGTGTATTAGCGAAAAAGTTTTGATCTACTAAAAATGCGTAGCACGGACAAACGACTAAGGGCTACTAAGCATAGTTACACATAGTTACGGCGCCGATTTAATACACCTCAAAACAAGCTAGGACCGTGTTTAGCGGTGTATTAACATTCAAAAATGGTTCTCTAAACTTGCAATTAATTAAATATTAAATGCTCTTATCACTTAAAATAAAAACTGTTAAATGAAAATGCATATTAAATAATAAATGTGTTTATTTGTTTTTTAATAGTTCTATTTCTAATATATTTTTGTCTTTCTTTTAATTCCGTAATTTTTAACTCTTATTTCATTTTCTTAGTTTCTAATTTAGCCGTATAATTTTTTATTGCTTTGGTTTTTTCATCCACCTTCTTTTGCCTCATGACCGATACATGCGTTTCAGCAATTTCTCGCATTTCCTGGTCACCCTTGCTCATGTGTACTTTAATAATCTCTTCTTCATAAGAGTTTACTCTTTTTTTTGTATCTTTTAAAGACTACTTGCTTACCTCAATAAACTGTCAATTTTAAAAATAGTTGTTATAACCTCTTAAATTGGTAATAAATCTGACAAGTGACAGTCATATGCGACATTGCCAATTGTATTTTCGCTTGTTTGGGTTATTAGCTAATATAGTGCTAATCGATTGTCCGTGCTATGGAAGTGACTAAAGGGTGTATTAGGCGTTACTATGGTATTAGCTAGTAGCACCTAATACAGAACTTTAGTAGCTTGTCCGTGCTACGGGCCATAATTATTATTCATTACATATTATTAAAAATTATTATGGCCGGGCATTTTTTAGTTTTCAAATTAACTTTAAACCAGAGAAAATATTTATATATAATATTTTAAATTATTTACTAACCTTTGTAACGCTTTTTCACTAAAGTTTTTTGTGACACTGACAATAAATGTTAAATGTCAAAATATTTGAATATTTAAAACAATTGACATGCATAGTAGATGCGATTTATTATATATAATTTCCCATACCTACGTAACTATGGCAGTATCAATAAGATAAGATCTTGTAACTGGTACTTTTTGAAGAAATGTTTCAAACAAAAGTTGTGCAGAATACTAATATCTTTCAATGTTATTCTAACTATTTTTACTGCAAGTATAGCCGTTTTGGAGATATTGCAGAAATTGCAAAAAAAGTCTTAAGTAAACGTGCACTTCCGGTTTGAATATGCTTTTCAAAAATAAAAGGTTTTCGTCCCAGGCATATACAAATCTTAAGTTTAAAGTTTCATAATTTTATCTTCTACAGTGTAGGCTGTAGAGCGCATATACACACACACACACAGACGTCATTCCAAAAATAGTCAGACTCGATTCCGGGAAGGTCAAAAGGTGTATTTCCGTTAAAATTTCGAGTTTTTTTTCGTGATTACAATACTTACTTATTACTTCGTAAAAGAAAGTGAAAAGGATATTCGGTGACTTGTTGCCTAAAATTGGCTTGACGAATTTCTGTGCAAATAAACAATACATGTACTATAATTAAAACTATTGAAGTATCAATTAAACCAACAATGATGTAATAATCAATCTAAGATATCAACTGTCATATATATATATATATATATATATATATATATATATATATATATATATATATATATATATATATATATATATTTTTATATTTATATATATATATATATATATATATATATATATATATATATATATATATTACACCCATAAAATGCTAAAACTGAACTAATATGAATAGCCGACAAAGTGATAGGAGGAGAATGAATTCGTATCACTTAGTTTTCGCCGAATCAACGAGTTGAGGAATCGAAATTGGTTCGAGTGAACCCAACACACATTGATACGATTTAAATAATTCACTTTTATTTGCCCGGGAAGGGTTTCCTCATTTACAATTTAACTTTTCTTGCTATTCAAACAAAAAATTTGCCGGACGGGAGAAATTGTACAGCCACTCTCGAACCACCGAGAAAGTGTTCGAAATCCAGCCCAAAATATGTGTATATATATAATATATATATATATATATATATATATATATATATATATATATATATATATATATATATATATATATTTCAAATCATAATTGCGCGTGTGTAAAGAATTGTATATGGCTGGCAAGAATACCTCTTGTTTTTGAAAAGAATATTGTTACTGTTTACTCTAGTCACTTTTTGCGGTTTCTGCAAAGCTCCGAAACACACAGTAAAAAGGCAGATTCAAGGTGAAAGATATTATTATTTCGTACAACAAAATTGCTATTGAAATTCTTAAATTATTTATGTTGCCATAGTGCAAAGTGGTGTAGGAATAGGCAATTATAATTAATAAATCAGCTATGCCAGTATGTCTGTCAATTGTTTAACAGGAAGACAAAAAAGGCTCAAATAACTTGGGATTTGACATTCAACATATATTTGTGACAAATTGATTTAGTGAAAGTGTGTTTCAAAGGTTAATAAAATAAATAATGTATATAAATATTTCATTAGCAATATCAACTAACATTTTTGACATCTGTCGATTGAAAAAGATTTTATTCATTTCATTTACAGTAGTTCTGCTGTGCAAAAATAGCTGGCGCTAGTAGTATCAAATCAATTTTTAGGTTTTTAACGGCGACCAAAAATACATTATAATTTTATCTAGATTTGTTTTCTTAAGCCCATTTTTAAGGTTGGTTCCATCTTTGGGGCCCAATTACTCCAGAAATAAAGGGCCTACCCATAGATTCTGTATACCAATTTGGTGTCAATCCGTTCAGTATCTTCAGAGAGGCGACATATTTTTGTCTTACGAATATATGAATTATATATGCATACATATATATATATATATATATATATATATATATATATATATATATATATATATATATATATATATATATATATATATATATATATACATATACATAACATCATGCCTATTCTCATCATATGAGGTGGCAGAAAACCCTTTATATTCATTCACATCATTCAATACTATCCTTACAAATTTCTTTTGCTTCACTCGGATTCATTAGATTCTTGATAAACGCTCTACTATTTCGCTTACTCACAACTTCCCTTTCGCGCAACTCTTTCTCAATCATATTCATCCACAACTTACAACACATTCAATCAAGAATACTGTCAATATCTGTTCAAAAATCCCAGCATATTGGCTTTCAACGCCTTTATTCTTTCTCTCTGATTTTCTTTTCGACGTTTAACCCATAGTAGAAGAGTTCGGTGAGGTACCATTTTTCGCCTTAAACTTCTCTTGCTTCATTCGGATTCATCAGGTTTTTGATACCCGCTCTTCTATTCAGCTTGCTCACACTTTTTCTTTCGCGCAACCCATTCTCAATCATATTTACGAGGGTGGTCTGAAAAGTTTCCGACCTAACAAAGATACAAGACATTTTTGCAGTTTTTTTTTTTTCAACATAGTCTCCTTATAACTACACACTTCTCCCAGCGATGCTCCCATCTCTGTAACACGTCCAAATAGTACTCGGCGTTTTTCTCTGCAAAATAATTGTTCACGAAGGTGATTGCCTCTTCATTTGACGAAAATCTTTGTCCTCCGAGCGCAATTTTTAGATGAGGGAACAAAAAACTTGGGGCTAGATCTGGTGAGTAAGGCGGATGGTCAAGCAGTTCAAACCGTAATTCGTGGATTTTCGCCATGGCCATCGCTGAGGTGTGAGACACGTTTTTGGTCTAACGTGAGCAAACGCAGCACCCAACGCGCGGATAGCTTTCTCATGTCCAAATGTTGATTTAATATGTGACAAACACGTTCTTTTGACATGTTTATAACCTCTGCTATCTCTCTCACTTTAATTCGGCGGTCGTCTAGCACCATTTCGTGAATTTTGGCGATGTTTTCGTCGGTAGTTGCAGTTTTTGGACGTCCCGAACGTTCATCGTCTCCCAAGCTCTTACGGCCACGTTTAAATTCAGCAGCCCCAAATTTTACTGTGGTAAATGATGGTGCAGGGTCCCCATACACAGAATACAACTCATCTTTGATTTGCGTAGGCGTATTGCCTTTCAAAAACAAATATTTGATGAGAGCTCGATACTCGATTTTGTCTATTTTCATAAAAACATTCACATCAACTCACTCAAACGACTGTTACATAACAACTGCGCGTCCAAAATGGCTGAAACTTTGGTGAGTAACTGTCAACAGATGAACAACGAAATTCCCTAGCTTATATTTACGAGTGCTGCTATCTTCATGTTGAGGTCGGAAACTTTTCAGACCACCCTCGTATGTACTTATTCCGAGGACGACCCTGCATTACCACACCATTCATCTCGCCCACGTAAATATTTTTACTTTCATTTACGAAGTAATAAGTAAGTATTGTAATCACGAAAAAAAAATTCCTCGAAATTTTAACGGAAGTACACCTTTTGACCTTCCCTGAATCGAGTCTGAGTATTTTCGGAATGACGTCTGTGTGTGTGTGTGTGTCTGTGAGTCTGTATGCGCTCTACAGCCTACACCGTTGAAGATAAAATTATGAAACTTTAAACTTAAGATTTGTATATGCCTGAAAGGAAAACCTATTTTTGAAAAGCATATTCAAACCGGAAGTGCATGTTTACTTGAGTCACTCTTTGCATATCTTCGAAACGGCTGCACTTACAGTAAAATAGTTATAATTAATGTTAAAGATATTAATGATTTGAACAACTTTAGTTTGAAACATTTCTTGAAAAAGTGTACCAGTTACGAGGAAATTGCTATTATCCTATTTATATTGCCATAGTTACATAGGTATGGAAAATTATATATAATAAATCGTATCTACTATGCATGTCAAATGTTTTAAATATTCAAATATTTTGACATTTAACATTTATTGTCAGTGTCACAAATAAGTTTATTGAAAAGGCGTTACAAAGGTTAGTAAATAATTTAAAATATTATATGTAAATATTTTCTCTGGCTTAAAGTTAATTTGAAAACTAAAAAATGCCCGGCCATAATAATTTTGTACTTTCTTTTACGAAGTATAAGTAAGTATTGTAATCACGAAAAAAAAAGTTCTCGAAATTTTAACGGAAATACATCTTTTGACCTTCCCTGAATCGAGTCTGACTATTTTTGGAATGACGTCTGTGTGTGTGTGTGTGTGTGTGTGGCTGTGTGCTCTCTACAGCCTACACCGTTGAAGATTTTACTTTAAACTTAAGATTTGTATATGCCTGGGGCGAAAACCTCTTATTTTTGAAAAGCATATTCAAACCGGAAGTGCATGTTTACTGCAATTTCTGCAATATCTCTGAAACGGCTATACTTGCAGTAAAAATAGATAGAATAACATTGAAAGATATTAGTATTCTGCACAACTTTTGTTTGAAACATTTCTTCAAAAAGTGTACCAGTTACGAGAAAATTGCTATTATCTTATTTATATTGTCATAGTTACATAGGTATGGAAAATCATATATAATAAATCGCATTTACTATGGATGTCAATTGTTTTAAATATTTTGACATTTAACATTTATTGTCAGTGTCACAAATAAGTTGAGTGAAAAACCGTTACAAAGGTTAGTAAATAATTTAAAATAATATACATAAATATTTTCTCTGGTTTAAAGTTAATTTGAAAACTAAAAAATGCCCGGCCATAATAATTTTAATAATATGTAATGAATAATAATATTTTCTTTATACTACTATAAAATCCAACATTTAAAATCTGAAATACATATGTTTTCTTTGGAAATCTGACAATAAACTAACTTTACACTTTTATTGGACAATGAATGAAAATATTTTCTTGAAATTTTAACATTTTATATTTTTATTTATATACTATCAAATCTAAATATACTGACTACGTAAAAGAATGTTTAGGGCCAATACATGGCCGATGTTTTAATTACTGCAGGTTAAGTGGTTACCTGTTTAATGATACCGGTTAGTTTCTTTAACCGGTTTATAAATTTAACTTAAAACGGTTATAGTTTGTATTTTTATCACTATAATTAATCGGTTAAACTGGTACTTTCCAAACTGAATTTAACCGGTTTGAAGCCCTGCTAAACTGTAATTATAATTTGTTGAGGACCAATATTTCCTGAAGTAGTATTTAAGAATATATTCCATTATGTATTCGATTTATTTAATTTATTAGAAAAGCTACAAATCATAATAATTACTTATATAGTATAATGAAAAAATATATTTTTATAATATTTCAAAATTTGTATTTTAGTATCATTCCGATTTTAACTGATATGCCTGCTATGCAGAAGTAAGTCCAGTGCAGGGCACTTCGAATTTTCATTTTAATGTGTTTTGTTTTAATTACAATAAATCATCAAGTTTAAGAGAAAACACATCCTTTGATCTGCTCGCTGCGATATTCTGTTGTTGAAATGTTTCTCCCATTCGTTTTTCCGGAAGTGTAAACACATCACATCACATACCATTGAAGTAACTAAATATTCAATTTCCACATTGGAAAATTCATCAGTGCGCTTGCGTCAATGAAAAATATAATGGTGGGGATCTTTAGGGGTTGTTCTGGTGTACTGTGAGCGACGAGCGAGCCCTTTTCAATGCACCTGTAGCTTTCGTCTGCAGCACGAGCGTGGTGTTCCTCTATTTTCGCATATATTCGCGCGTGTTCTAACAGCTGATCTCGTCGACGCCGGCAAACTAGCAGTGAGGAATTTATTGCACGTTCACTTTTGGCTAAAAAACGCGATGTTATTTTAAGTTTTAAAAGTTAAAATCGTGTGACAAATTTAATATCAATTCTCAGTCGTTTTTTTTCAATCTGAAGTGTTGTGATTATATTACTACCATCATGATGTGGAAGAGGAATTGTTTCTTCGCAACGATCGCATACTTTCTAGCATCGTGTTTGATTGTCAGCAAAGCAGGTTAGCAAATATGAAATGTTTTTAATTACAAGTTTCAATCTTGCGAGTTTATTGTTTTGTTCCTGTTCTTCAAGTTGGCGAAGTTAATGTCGTTATAACTTTGGACGAAAGTTTAAATGCTTTTTCCTACGTAAGTAACTTCCAGACATGAAAACTTGTCAATAGACTGTCTCAATAGCGTTGGACTGTTCTTGAACTCTTATCTCATCTCATTATAGGGATAATTAATTTTGTTGGTAAAAATTGTTTTACATTTTGAAGCACGAAATTTTACAATAATAAATAAAAACTTCTAAACTAGCAACTTATAAACCATAAATAAAATTATGCAATCGGGGGTTCATTTTCAATATTAATACTAAAGCACCTAAACATAATTTAATCGATATTTATCTAGAAACGTATAAACTAAAAGTATTTTATTAACCTAAATACATTTTTGTTCTATGTGAAACAATAATTGCAAATATATAAGAAATCTCATTTAAAACTAAATTACTGAAAATAATAAAACTAAATTTATATAAATACAAGTATCAATACGTATATAATAAATATATATATATATATATATATATATATATATATATATATATATATAAATATAAAAATAAATATAAAGTTAGTTTCTAGACCGTTTAAAGAGCTGCGTTTCTTGGAAACTTATAAATCTGCATTTTTTTTATAATGCAGCATTATGTTCGTTTCATATTCACTGTTTAAAACTAATGGCGTTCGAACGATCTTCTTCATTGACAGTTATTAATATTTCTTTGTTTTAGTATCAACTATGAAACATTGAATTATTTTGAAGATTAATTAAGAAACTTCTTCTTATAGCGCTTTTAGTCCATTTTTCAGTATTCGCCATATATCTATATTTACAGGAGAGGGGTGGTGAATGTCTTTACTCTAACTAAAGTATGTTTTCATATTTTTGAGGTTCAGTTTATTATTTTATATCTGTAAAAATATTTTTAAAAGATAAGTATGTTTGTTAATTTTCTTTGACTGCAAAAATTAAGTCAGAAAAAAATATGCATGATTAAAATAATATTTTGTGATTTATTAGTCTAATAAACAACTATCTATTTATATTTTACTGAAGCGACTATGAATTCAGAATACTTCACGGCGTAATACGTATCATATGTGATCATTTGTCTAAATTAAGTCAATTTACCGTCTGATCCATTATTACCAATTGTCTCTGAGTTCCTTACCACAATTCCATATAGGATTCAGGAACAAATATTATCAAATAATCAAAAGTATGTTATCAACATAAATAACTTTTATCTCAATAGCAAAGTTTTAAACGTTTATCACAAAAACAATTTAACCACTCCTACATAGTTCAAGTGAGCTATTTTCAGGATACTTTCGAGTTACTATTTACTATTGTAGATATCTGCTGCACTCGTTAACAGCAGTTGACATTTTTGCTTTACGTGACTTTGTGTTTATGAGATATGTTACAAATAGCAAAACGTATAATAAAGACAAATATATATATATATATATATATATATATATATATATATATATATATATATATATATGTAAAGACTGTCAATGTTATGGAAATACAAAATATATCCTATAGATTTTTTGTTTGTTGCATTGATTCATGCGTGTGCGTATGTATCTGTGAGTCCTTATATCCAAATCTGTTGACCCAATAATCACGAAGCTTTAAACTTAAGACTTGTTTGCAAGAAAACTTCTTATTTATGAAAAGAATATTCAAACCGGAAATGTTTATTTATTTTAACCATTTTTTGTCGTTTCTGAAATATCTTTAAAATATCTGCACTTACAGTAAAAATAATCATATTCAAAATAATAGATATGAATATTTTCCACAACTTTTGTTTGAAAAGTTTCTTCAAAAAGTGTACCAGCTACCACAAAAATGCTATTGAAATTCTTAAATTTCTAATTATGTTGCCTTAGTTACGTAGGTATGGAGGATTATATTTAATAAATCAGCACTGTGCCTGTTAATATTTGAACACGATAACAAAACAGACTTTTATTTGGGATTTGACATTTGACATCGATTGTGCAAAATTGAGAGAGAAGTGTTTAAAGGTTAATAATATATTCAAAATATTGTAGTATTGAAAAATTTTTGGTCATAATAATTACCAATATAATTATGTATATTTCCTTGCATATTTAAAAAACTACGTATAAATTAAGAAAAGGCAGCGTAAGAAAGAAAGTTCAGTATGGGGCACTGCAGATGTTTTGATTTATTATTCCTATCGTTTACGTATTGAAATTTCGAGTCTGACTCTTGTCTAATGCGGTGCAAGATATCTCCGACTAACAGAATCCGTTTTATGTCTGCAGAACTGTTTCCGATGCCATTTTTTCTTGAGGGGATTTTTGTTTGAAAAAGAGAATTTTATGGCCAGTATAGTGGAAAATTTAATATTGAATAATTAAAATTTAATATGTGCAAATATATATTTAGCATATATAAAAACATATTTTATGTGTGGAATTTCAATTTATTAGCAAAATAAAACAAAAATAATCTCCTATTAAAGCTAATTCTTCTTGGTGCAATTGTAAATTAGAACTTTAAGTAGAAATACTTGAATGATTCTATTTACAATCTACCAGTACTTTGCGAGTTTGGAACCGTCACTAGATAGTTCAAAATATTTGAAGAGAACACTTCTGCATTAGTGTTTCCTATTGTTTCTATTGTTGTGTTGTGTAATTTATAACATCTGCAGTGTTTTGCAATGGACTTTCTCGTAGTAGGTAAATAAATCTACATTAGGAAGGATAATTAAGTACATTTTTTAAAAAAACTCGAGAAAATAATACTATCCACTATATATTAGTAATAATTATGGCCAAAGATTTGTTGGTTTTCAAATAAATTGACTGTATATCGTTTAAAATTGCGACATCGATTATTTCCATAAACAATACTCACTTATTATTTCTTATAAGAAAGTAGTACGTGTATCGGTATTCATTTATATATAAAACAATTTTACGTTTTTATGAGATACTCAATGATTTTCTTTTGTTAAAATAGACTTCATATAAACTTCAACATAAAAAAAAGAGTTACGAGTGTGTGTGTGTGTGTGTGTGTGTGTGCGCGCGCGCGCGCCCGTGTTTGTTTTTGTGTGTATTCGCTCTATAGAAAAAACCCTGAAACTATAATGATTAAACTTTCAACTTAAGATTTGTATGTAATTCTAACGAAAACTTTCTGTTTTTGTAAAGAATATTCAAAACGGAAGTGCGTTTGTTTACTTTAGTCATTTTTTATCGTTTCTGAAATATTTTCAGAACGGCTGCATTTACAGTAAAAATAGGTATTTATTAATCAAATATACTAAAATATTGTGGGATTTCATATTTGATGGTTGTGTAATATAGATTGCGAGAGAAATGTTTAAAATTTAGTGATATATTTTAAATATTGTAGTATTGAAGAATATATTCTTTAAAGTATTCAATTTATTTGAAAACTAACAAATTTCTGGTCATAATGATTACTAATACACAATTAATATTTCCTAGAATTTAAAAAAAATTGTATTCTATTCTCCTTCTTTTCTAAACTGATATACCTACTCCGTATGAGGAAGCCCAGTGCAAAACACTACAGATACGAATTAAATATGTTGTGGCAAATCATTTTAAGTAACAGATCTTTTGTAAACGTAGAAGTAAATTACATTCTTAAAATGGAAGATTAATTAATTAAATCGATTTGACTGCGTGAACAGTGCGAATTTCATCTATCTAGTTGCTAAAGCCAAATTTAGCACACTCAAAAATTTGTTATCCTTGTCAATAGCCTAGATTAACTTTACGGATAAACGAGCACTACACAAATTAAAATATCTCATATTAGCTAACCTTCCTTATTCTTAAACTTTTCTATAAAGATGAATACATATTTAAACCGCAGTTAGAATTGTATTAACAATACGCGTTTTACGGGTGCAAATACACAGCTTATAGATACTGTTTTATGTTTCATATTTCAATGTATATATTAAGTGATTAAACTTCAAGACGCTTGAACTGGAAAAGTTACATATTGTTAAAAATTGTATAATTTTACGTGTACTAAATCTCGAATTTGAAACCTTAATAATACAATTAAAACAAAATTAATTTATCGTGAAGTGGCTTTATAACTTTGTTTTAGTAATTGATTTCATTGAAAATTTCATATCTGTCAACCATAAAAGCTGTATCAGTG
>JADQWA010000005.1:24762-29762 GCA_018344505.1 Nebria ingens riversi | reverse complement strand
CCATATGTCGATCAGATTGATATTTTTGTATATGAACAAAATAAAGTAAAATATTTATTCAAATACCCATTTATCGTTAGGACACGGATTTAAAATGTATTATAACGAAAAAGAGCTATTGTCTATTTGACGATAAATATACATTTTACTTTCTTATACAATCGAGTCGGACTATTGGAATGACGGGCGTGCACATGAGTTTGTTTCGGTGTGCAGTGACATCAGTCCTTGAGTTGCTCTTCAAAGAGAGAGAATGCGGTACAGTTGTAGAAAGAACGATTTTATAGGGGTCCATAAAATTCACTAGTAAAATGACAAAAACACTACAGCAATTGTTATAATAATTCTATATTTGGCGAATGAATGTTGTTCATCTTGTAGAAGCAATTTTCTCTGCTGCAATGTATTTCATAAGTATAATTTGTCGCTTTCGTGGTTAACTCACTATTATTATTAAATTAACGCTCATGCATATACAAATCGTGGTACTTGTCTAAACTTAGATTATTTAGATATTTATAGAATCGACCAATTAATTACACTACTACAGATGTTTGACTTAATTGTACGACAACCTGCCACATTGTATTACAGTTGTATATAATTAAAGTTCTTATATGTTTATAGTTGAAAACAATTGCGCTCATAAATCGCTAATGATACTCATTCGACCACATCCGCGTAAAAACTTCTACTGCATGCTTATGGATCTAAATTATAGAGTTCACATAAAATTGGCGTACACTTTTATTTGTTGTGTCGTTTTGAATAACCAAAAATTAATAGTATAATTATCTATAAGCTTAGCAATGATAAATGTATCTAAATATGTGTTTTGAATTGTTTATACGTGCCAGTGATTATAGAGACAGGTTTTCTGCACACACTAATCATTGTAGGGTTACATAACAATAAAGTTATTACATACTAAAGACAGGTTATAATAAAAACAATTATTTCATAACACATCAATTTTTTAATATTTTATTAGGCATTAGCTGTTTTTATAAAATAAACCAATTTTACACCAGGCGCCTACGGAACAATTAGGTGTAGTTGCCAATAATGTGTATATACAATTAATTCTATAGAAATAAAAATATCAACTGTTTTATGCAATTGGACGTAATTATTTCTGTAATTAAAATTTGTGATAACAAATGTCAGAGAGTTTACATTCAAGTATCTAAAAAACGAGAACAAATGGAATTTCAGCACATTGTGTTCGTCGTTTCTGGTATAATATAAAGCGAAATAGTTAAAATTGTTTCGAAACTGTAATATTTCATGCGACAGTTTAAGATTGAATTTTTTTTACTTTAGATTCTCGTTCTGTGGTTCTAAAAGCGGTACATTTTCATTGTAGAATAATTATGTAGATTTCGTCCATTGTTATTCCTAAATACTCTAATATTGAAGGAAACTTAAGATATTTACATGAAATCCCTTGACTCGAAATAAATATTGTCGCGAGGGCTGTGTATTACATCTTGTACAATACGCATTGTTCCTGTTAGTTGATATTTCTCTCGCTCTCTCTTTCGTGTATGTATCGCTTCCCCTTCGAACCAAGCTATGTGGTTACCATAGAGAAAACGGTACCTGTAACGAATTTAAAACCAACACTCTGATGTAGTTCTGGATGCATAAATTCCAGTGTGGATTAGATGACGTCAACCAAATCCTTTCCATTGGTGTTCTACTTTCTTTGCACGTAAAATTTTGGTTTTTTAGTTCGGTGTACAAACAACACAAAAGTCGTGAATTGTAATTTCAAATGTATGAGTTATAACAGATTAAATTATGGTTAATAATATAAAAATTGTCTTTTATCTGAATTGCTATTGGACTAGAAAAAATATGGACATAGTTAAAAACTATAATCTATAATACCACTTATGATAGTACCTATCTCATAAAATAATATGATTTACGTAGTAATATATTGATTTATTGTATTCGTAAACTCAAAATAACCTCAGCTGACAAGCATCGCATGTTGTATTTTATTGGACGTTATATTATTATTACAAGTAGTAATCCATGAAAACGTAAAATACGTTTGGAATACACCATATTTAAGAAAATTAATTCCACAATATGTAAAGTGTACATTCACCAAATATGTCATAGTGCAATCATTAAAATGTAGCGTTTATTATGCACTATAACAAATACATACAACGTGTGCAAAATAACGAATATATCCCAATTTCTTAACCTGCTGTGTATTTTAATTTAATAAATAATAACGCTTCATATATTCTGGATCTATAGGATGGATGAGGACGTAATCTCTCACCATTTGAGTGAAGATCAAATATAAATATTTATTTTATTTTATTTGTTTTTTACAGCTAATTTGTTTTTTTTTTTAAATAAAATTCTAAAATGTCATTATTGAGTATTCGTTATTTTCATATTTCAAAATTATGTTTATTTCCATCTTTTGCTGCTTGTTTCTGTAAATCAACTATTTTTCCTCTTGATACAATTTAATTTTGAAAGATTTATTTTATTATATATGACAGAACATTTTCATGCTGAAGAGATATGAAATATTATAATATTTTGTAATTAATACCGTAACCGCTGTCTCTTTAATTAGTATCATTAGTTACGTGACTGTCACTCTGCAATTTGTTTACTCTAAGTCAAAAGTAAAATACGCGGTTGTTAATTAAACACATTTTCGGATGATCTAGTTGTTTAGTACAACCAGCTAAAATGTATATTTCCAAGATATTTACAAAATATTCGACTACTAAGTTAGTTAAAGTGAAAATATTTCAAGCATATTAATTTCTGTCTATTGACATAGGGTAAACATATGGGATTTTAATTTACGCGAGTGGCGAATGTTAATTTGTTAGCATTATTTAATTGAATACCAACCTTAATCTTGATCTGGGAAATAAAAAAAAATTGAACATCGAATTACAAATACCTTAAAGCAGATTAAGAGATTTCATCACGAGTCCTAAATTTGACGGTTGAAACTGTTTTGCTTTTCATCACCAATCAGCTACAACTTCGCTCTCAACAGTTCGTTAGAGAATTGAGATGGATTTATTTTCGTTGTTTTTATGTTTACTTATTGTATATATTACAAAGCTATATAGAAACTTAGGTTAAAGTCCTTGAATTCAAAATCTGGACAAATCATACCTCACTCGACTCATTCCCTAAATAGTACCAAAACATTCTTTTTGCTAAAAAATGATTTAAACAATTGTTATGCTCCTAAAATGTACAACTTTTTCAACCAATAGCAAACAGCAGACATACGTTTTAGTGCTGTAAAAAAGGACCGGGTAACCCGGATCCGGGTACCCAGAACCGGGTATATCCGAAATCAACAATATTTAAAAACCCGGAACCGGGTACTCGGATGCATATTAGTCAATTGCCAATATCATTCTACATCCTACAGTCATTATGTTTAGTTTAAGTGTGACAATAAGAGTGTCTTCTAGTAAAACATTACCAATTTAATCGTCAAATATATTCACATAGCATATATAGTTAGAGCTTTTTGTAGAGAACAGATAACCGGATACGGGTACCCGGTTCCAAGTACTCGGGCACGGGTACCCGTTTCTGAATACCAGGATACGAGTACTCGGTTCCGAATACCCAATTCCGAGTACCCGGGCACGGGTACCCGTTTCTGAATACCCGGATACGGGTATCCGGCTCCGGGTATTTCGGATACCCGGTTCTGAAGAAAAAACGGGTACCCGGTTCTTGAATTGACTGGTATTTACAGCTCTATACGTTTTGGTTTTTACTCTCATAAATGCTCATATACCATGTTAGAACTATTTGCTTTGCTTACGGTTGGATCAGTTCAATTATGCTGAATAGTGAAGTGACGTCATATTGAATTTTGATTTGGTCTTAGAGATAATAATAATATCGCTTTATTTATCGAATAGCATAGTTCAGCAATCCATTACATACAAAGATAACCATATAATGTTGATAAAGGAAAGAGAAATACAGAAAAATATGGTAAATACATATATAAATTTATAAATTTTGAATAAGAAGTAACTTTCTGTCTACGAGTTGGAATAAGTTGAGTGATGTTTGTTGAATGCGCAGCACTTGACTGAACAGTATATTCATAATTCTGACAAAGACTACCGATTACAGCATTATTATATAGATATAAATTATATTGACAAATAAATAAAACAGCCTTGTATCTTGATTTATAATTAAATACGTTTTATGTTTACTATTATTAAATGAACTGTCAATAACAAAAAAGAAAATGCCATCAACGAACACCATAATTGTAAGATGCCACGCTAATAAGTAATGACTATCCGATTCATTTTATTCTTATGTTATATTATTCTTGCTGGAACTGTAATAAACAACTACTGCGATATTTGATCCCGGAACTATTGGTTTGCGGGTTCAGATCTCTATTACATAAACTACATTATTAAGATCTTAACGTATTGAACGTAATAAACATTTTTTTAATGTTAAATTTTAATTATTTTTGATTTAGTCATACAAAATATATATGCTTTATGATATTTATTATAACTATTACATTTTCTCTAAGATAATCGATTCAGATAATTAATGCCTGCACATTTCGTACGCCTATGTTTCAGTTTAAGGAAAATCTTTTTATGCTCGAATAAAATGTAAGTCATGTTTCTCCTGTTGCTTGGACAAGCGTGTGGTTGCTCGTACAAGCTCCAGCAAAAAGATTAAATAGGGATTACTCGTCAGTCGTTCGCTTCACAAGGATATGATACCATATATATAGCAAGCTTGAGATCGGCGCGAACAGTGCGCATGCGCACAACCACAGCATGACCACAGTCCTAATCTTCGCATGTACTGTATACGATGCGTTATCATTTATTTTCCCCTAATTTAATGTTCTATGGACTGCGTGTTTTATAAACTTTAACTTAATGTGGTCTTTCCTATTTTTAAATTGCGTGTTGCTATTTTTAGCTCGCCGTACGTAG
>JADQWA010000005.1:0-24662 GCA_018344505.1 Nebria ingens riversi | reverse complement strand
GGGCCAACACATGGCCGATGTTTAAAATAATATTATCAATTTTTCACAGACAATATGGTGTATCATACCTATTTAATACTCATCCATCCTAGATTTTAATTTTTAATTTTTTATTACTTACCTTGTCAAGATCGTCGTTGAGATTTTAATTAGTAAAATAAACTAACTAAGGAAGAGAAGAGAGGAATGGTTGTTTACTTTATTATTTGATTGCAACAATTTTATTTTTACGATGTTTTAATTAAATAATTATGTACACGAATAAATTATAGCACATATTATCAAGCATTAAATATGGTATATAGGTCTTATAAATATAATCATTAGCATTAATGCTAGTAATGATTTTGAAGTGACATATAATGTTTTATTTACAAAGATGTGGTGCAAGTGTTAATTTAAATTGCTCTATATACAAGTAGAGCATAAAAATATTGTCATTTGATTTATCAAATCAATATATACTACACAAATCAATACTATTATAATACTATATGTATGATAATTCACAACTTTCAAGCAAATTCTACAAAATTAACACTTTCGTGTACCTAATCACGATATATATTTTATTAGTTAATACATATGTAGTTATAAATTAAACAGTATACATATATGAATATCCTATAGTAAAAATAGAAAACTGTTGTTAAAAAAAAATAAAGACTGAGCCAGGGGAATCAATAGTATTACACAATGGCGGCTGTTAACGTGTGTTAATGCAGCCAGTCACAGCAATTTTACACTTTGCAAATGTTAACCAATGATGGTAGATGGGGGAAGAGATTCCTGTTTTTTTTTTGTTATTTGTGCTACAAACAGATGTTTTTTATATTTCTGTAAATAAGTTTATGTTTAATATAGACTAAACAACGTAACTTTTGTTGCAATTTTCGGCATTCTTGCTTAATAGTCTGAGTGATTCAAAATATATAAAAAAAATAATATCAGTGAAGTTGCACCAAAAGTGTGGACAAAAATTCAATTTTTTTGCCTAAATTTTGCACCCATATACTTTATTTTTTGTTATCTTATCGTCCAAATGTTATGAACAATAAAATATTAATCGTCCCAACTTCACAACAGCCCCAAGAGTTGAAACAAATAAAAATCCCCTCAATAAACATTTTCTCCCAATTTGTACCATACAAATGCTGTTGTAGAGTTGGCATCCCGAATGTGTAGTTCTTAATAAGGGATGACAGTAATTAGATAACAGAAAATTATTTGTGTGAAAATTGAGTGCCAAATTTAAGGAAAATTTTACGGACCATATATGTAGCATGTTTTATTTATAATTTTGCTCTTATGAGGCCTGTTGAATTCTCGTTTAAGTGCTATCGATTTTTTAATGAAAACTCGTCGAGACCAGAAACGAAATTTGAACCTTATTGATTTGTACAGGTTTAAGGTTTTTATTTGTAAATTTATGGTATAAACCAATGTTTTATTGATGGGCAGTTTCTGGTATCATGATTTAATATGATACTCTACAAGCTGTTTTCTCTGCACTATTGGAAATTGTCCATATTGCTGTTGTTTATTATCATAAAGTAAACTAAACACAAAAATCATCAGTATTGAGAATGTTTCGATAATTATTCCTATCCTTAATGCAGCTTATATATATATATATATATTGAATGACGCGCCTGTTTTTGTAATGTGAATTCAAGTATTTTTGATTATCAGACCCCGTTAAATATCTACAAAATCTAATTAATTATTTTTTGAGGGAATTTATGTTTAAAAATAGTATTTTTTAAATCTTAAATAGCGAAAATTTTATTTATTTACGTACCATCACTGGTGTTAACATATTAAATATGAGTAGACGATTTATTGGTTTCATTATAAGTAATAACGAATAATTTTCATTCGCATGTAGGTACACTTGTTTCAAATATATATATATATATATATATATATATATATATATATATATATATATATATATATATATATATATATATATATATATATATATATATATATATTTATATGTATATATATATTTATATTTGTATATATATATTCATATATATATATATATATATATATATATATATATATATATATATATTATATATATATATATATGTAAATAATCAACTACTTATATTAATAATATTTATTTTTCATTGTTATTAAATGCACAATTTGTCATAATGTCTATGCATTTTGTATGTTGCAATTATTTATAATAAACACTGAAAATTATTATTAGTTGATGATTATTTTTTTATTCACAGATCTATATACAAATTAAATAGAATTATTTGTATAAGAAATACGATGCCACAGTAGCTCTTCAATTGCCATGATTCACTTTTGACTGAAAAAAATAATGTATTAATATTTTTCTAACAATTCAACAGTATAAAAAAATATTACAGTGTACAAATGTTTCCTTTGAAATACTAAACCACTGTCCTGTTAACATTTTATTGCATCACATATAGTTATAATCAGATATGAAATCGCAGGAGTTATAAAACCAAATTTCCCTAAATAAATTTGTTTACTTCTGAGATATGTTTAATAAATTTTAAACATCAAACTCACTGATTTCAAAACTTTGGAAATCAATGCATATGATGGCTTCTACCGTATACGAGAATTCAATCTGGTGATACTAATCACATATGAAGCACGGTTTGAGTGTTACTCCAAATTTATGCGCAAAATGTCACATTCTCACAAACAATAATGTCAGAATTAATTACCTAGAAGCAAGGCTTCGCGATTGTCAATAAGAGGAGCGTGCCGCTGCACCACACTCTCTCGATCACCCTGCCACAAAACAGGCGACAAGGATGCGACACATTTGACCCGCATGGAACCTCCGAGGAAATGCCTGCTGCTTAGTGTGAACCTCAGGCCCAGCTTGCTCGACACCAGGCTATATCGATGTACGGACGGCGAGTACCGCACCAAAGCGTCCGGACTTATCACCTAGGCAAACATATATTACAAATGCTTTAAATAAATAATGACCAGTTGCACCGCTAGCACTTCACTTCAGGCGGACATTACACTGTGTTCTATATTCTCAGTATAAAGAAATTCAAGAATAAATGCTATTGTATTCCTGAGACATTGATCATTTTTACTTTCTTTTCCGAAGTAATAAGTAAGTATTGTAATCACGAAAAAAAAAAACATCGGCCATGTATTGGCCCTAAACTTTCTTTTACGAAGTCAGTGTATTTGGATTTGATAGTATATAAATTAAAATATAAAATGTTTAAATTTAAAAGAAACTATTTTAATTCATTATGTCTAGTAAAATTGTGGTAAAGTTAGATTATTGTCAGATTTCTAAAAAAACATATGTATTTTAGATTTAAAATGTTCGATTCTATAGTAATATACAGAAAATATAATTATTCATTACACATTATTAAAAATTATTATGGCCGGACATTTATATTTATATATAATATTTTAAATTATTTACTAACCTTTGTAACGCTTTTTCACTAAACTTATTTGTAAAACTGACAATCAATATTAAATGTCAAAATATTTGAATATTTAAAACAATTGACATGCATAGTAGATGCGATTTATTATATATAATTTCCCATACCTACGTAACTATGGCAATATCAATAAGATAAGATCTTGTAACTGGTACTTTTTGAAGAAATGTTTCAAACAAAAGTTGTGCAGAATACTAATATCTTTGAATGTTAATGTAAACTATATTTATTGTAAGTACAGCCGTTTCGGAGATATTGCAGAAATTACAAAAAATGACTCAAGTAAACATGCATTTCCGGTTTGAATATGCTTTTCAAAAATAGGCGGTTTTCCTCCCAGGCATATACAAATCTTAAATTTAAAGTTTCATAATTTTATCTTTAACGGTGTAGGCTGTAGGGCGCACACAGCCACACACACACACACACACACACACGGACGTCATTCCAAACTCGATTCAAAGAAGGTCAAAAGGTGTATTTCCGTTAAAATTTCGAGAATTTTTTACTTTCTTTTACGAAGTATAAGTAAGTATTGTAATCACAAAAAAAAAATTTCTCGAAATTTTAACAGAAATACATCTTTTGACCTTCCCTGAATCGAGTCTGACTATTTTTGGAATGACGTCTGTGTGTGTGTGTGAGTGTGTGTGTGTGTGTGTGTATGTGTGAGTGTGTGTGTGTGTGTGTGTGGCTGTGTGCGCTCTACAGCCTACACCGTTAATGATAAAATTATGAAACTTTAAACTTAAGATTTGTATATGCCTGGGAGGAAAACCTCCTATTTTTGAAAAGCATATTCAAACCGGAAATGCATGTTTACTTGAGTCATTTTTTGTTATTTCAGCAATATCTCCGAAACGGCTGTACTTACAATAAATATAGTTACATTATCATTGAAAGATATTAGTATTCTGCACAACTTTTGGTTGAAACATTTCTTCAAAAAGTACCAGTTACAAGATCTTATCTTATCGATATTGCCATAGTTACGTAGGTATTGGAAGTTATATATAATAAATCGCATCTACTATGCATGTCAATTGTTTTAAATATTCAAATATTTTGACATTTAACATTTTATTATCAGTGTTACAAATAAGTTTAGTGAAAAAGCGTTACAAAGGTTAGTAAATAATTTAAAATATTATATATAAATATAAATGTCCGGCCATAATAATTTTTAATAATGTGTAATGAATAATTATATTTTCTGTATATTACTATAGAATCGAACATTTTAAATCTAAAATACATATGTTTTATTAGAAATCTGACAATAATCTAACTTTACAGTTTTATTGGACATAATGAATGAAAATATTTTCTGTTAAATTTTAACATTTTAATTTATATACTATCAAATCAAAATATACTGACTACGTAAAAGAAAGTTTAGGGCCAATACATGGCCGATGTTTTTTTTCGTGATTACAATACTTACTTATACTTCGTAAAAGAAAGTAAAATTCTCGAAATTTTTACGGAAATACACCTTTTGACCTTCCCTGAATCGAATCTGACTATTTTTGGAATGACGTCTGTGTGTGTGTGTGTGTGTGGGCTGTGTGCGCTCTACAGGCTACACTGTTGAAGATAAAATTATGAAACTTTAAACTTAAGATTTGTATATGCCTGGGAGAAAAACCTCCTATTTTTGAAAGCTTATTCAAACCGGAAGTGCATGTTTACTTGAGTCATTTTTTGTAATTTCTGCAATATCTCCGAAACGGCTGTACTTACAATAAATATAGTTACATTAACATTGAAAGATATTAGTATTCTGCACAACTTTTGTTTGAAACATTTCTTAAAAAAGTGCCAGTTACAAAATCTTATCTTATTGATATTGCCATAGTTACGTAGGTATGGGAAATTAGATATAATAAATCACATCTATTATGCATGTCAATTGTTTTAAATAGACAAATATTTTGACATTTAACATTTATTGTTAGTGTTACAAATTAGTTTAGTGAAAAAGCATTACAAAGGTTAGTAAATAATTTAAAATATTATATATAAATATAAATGTCCGGCCATAATAATTTTTAATAATGTGTAATGAATAATTATATTTTACTTTAAATTACTATAGAATCGAACATTTTAAATCTAAAATACATATGTTGTTTTTAGAAATCTGACAATAATCTAACTTTACAATTTTACTAGACATAATGAATGAAAAGATTTTCTTTTAAATTTAAACATTTTATATTTTTAATTTATATACTATCAAATCAAAATATACTGACTAGGTTAAAGAAAGTTTAGGGCCAATACATGGCCGATGTTTTTTTTCGTGATTACAATACTTACTTATACTTCGTAAAAGAAAGTAAAAATCTCGAAATTTTTACGAAAATACACTTTTTGACTTTCCCTGAATCGAGTCTGAATATTTTTGGAATGACGTCTGTGTGTGTGTGCGTGTCTGTGTGTGGGTGTGTGTCTGTGAGACTGTATGCGCTCTACAGCCTACACCGTAGAAGATAAAATTATGAAACTTTAATCTTAAGATTTGTATATGCCTGAGAGATAAACCTCCTATTTTTGAAAAGCATATTTAAACCGGAAGTGCATGTTTACTTAAGTCACTTTTTGCGTATCTCCGAAACGGCTGCACTTACAGTAAAATAGGTATTACTAAAGTTAAAGATATTAACGATTTGAACTACTTTGGTTTGAAACATTACTTCAAATGGTTACCAGTTACGAGAAAATTGCTATTATCTTATTTATATTGTCATAGTTACATAGGTATGGAAAATTATACATAATAAATCGTATCTACTATGCATGTCAATTGTTTTAAATATTCAAATATTTTGACATTTAACATTTATTGTCAGTGTCACAAATAAATTTAGTGAAAAAACGTTACAAAGGTTAGTAAATAATTTAAAATATTATATGCAAATATTTTGTAAGGTTTAAAGTTCATTTGAAAACTAAAAAATGTCCAGCTATAATAATTTTAAATAATATGTAATGAATAATAATATTTTCTTTATACTACTATAAAATCCAACATTTAAAATCTAAAATACATATTCTTTGGATATCTGACAATAAACTAACTTTACAAATTAATTGGTCTTATGAATGAAAATATTTTCTTGAAATTTAAACATTTTTATTTTTATTTATATACTAACAAATCTAAATATACTGACTACGTAAAAGAAAGTTTAAGGCCAACACATGGCCGATGTTTAATGATTGCAGGGCAGTTAAGAGTTATGGTTAGCTATACTTTAATAAAAACAAGTAAATGTCTAAGTTGCTGTGAATAAAAGACCTTGGAAAAAATGCTAGATTAACTTTATATGCTCGAAAAACGTTAAAAATAGGGATATATACTTAACTAGTTATTATATGATGTAAAGATAAATTTTTTTACCGCTGTAAAAATATTACTATTGATAATATATAAATAAATATATTTTTACAGTAAAATACTAAATTTAAATATCGTGCCAAATTTTGATTCGCATAATTAACATGCGCTTATGAAGCACGTACATTAACCACTGTTGCTAAAGGTCAAAATTGACAAGCAGCTTATATAGTTTTTTTTATTTGAACATAAAATAATAATTTGAAATTGGAAACACACATCCTTCGTTTTACCAAAAGAGTTAATTTCATCTAATTAATGTTCAGACGGTTATTTGTCTAAGATTTAAGAGCTACGTCCATCTTGTGCTTGATAAAAGTCACAGTGTTGTAAATTTTTTTAAATTTTAAATAATTAGGAATGCTCCTAGACTGTCTTACTTATCAACACAATAATATACAGCCAATTTAGTAGACTAATTTTGTAGAATGAAGTATCAAGTCAAATAACTAATATTTATTAATAAAATTGATGGTACATTAAAACAATAACTTCTATAATAATAAAGGAACCTACCTATGAAGTTAATTTTTACTTTCTTATACGAATGTATATAAGGAAGTATTGTAATCATGAAAAAAAAATTGTGATTTTAACGGAAATACTTCTGATCTTCCCTAAGTCGAGTCTGACTATTTTCAGAATTCCGTCTGTGTGTGTGTGAGTGTAAGTGAGTGAGTGTATGTGTGTGTGTGAGAGAGAGAGAAAGAGAAAAAGAGTAAGAATGAGTGTGTGTGTGTATGTGAGAGAGTGTGGGTGTGTATGTGTGTGTGTGCGCGCGCGTATGAGTGTGTGTGTGAGCGCTCTGCCGAAAAAACGGCCAATGTTATAATCATGGAACTTTAAACTTAAAACTTGTATATGCCTGGGATGAAAACCTCTTGTTTTTGATAAGAATATTCAAACCAGAACTGGATGTTTACTTTTGTAATTTTTTCGAAATTCTGCAATATCTCTAAAACGGCTGCACTTACAGAAAATATGCTAGTATTTAGAATAAAAGATATTAATGTTATGCACAACTTTTGTTGCCATAGTTACGTAGGTATAGGAAGTTATACTTCTGGTTAGTAAAATATTAAAACATTATATATATATATATATATATATATATATATATATATAATATATATATATATATATATATATATTGTGACGAAGTTTACGGAGCAACAAAATCTCTGTGTTAAAAGTACATATGTGACCAGCATTTCAATATTATTTATTTGTTAAAATACTGACTGCCTCGTAAAACACGTTAAAGTTCCCGATCGTTTTGGTTTGAACTGGAAATTTTTATTTTTGCATTGCGCTTATGGGCCCTGCCGACTATAAATACGCTTGTTTCTATTGAGCTGAGTTCAGTATTATTTGCCGTGGTATCACCGACACCATCTCCGTCGAAATCCCTAGGTGAGTCAATCTGATTTATTATCCATCCCCGCACTAGCGTCTTCCTAGTGTGGTCCGCCCGTCCGTTGCGTCGTTCTGAATAACTGCGTCTTCCTGATATTTAGAACGAAGCTATCCATCCCCGCACTAGCGTCTTCCTAGTGTGGTCCGCCCGTCTGTTGCGTCGTTCTGAATAACTGCGTCTTCCTGATATTTAGAACGTCAAAATCCGTCGATAAAAAACACCGTTCCACCCGAGTTGCCATTTTTTTTTGCCATACGACTGCGCATTATCCGTACATAAATTTAATCGCAGCAAAGTAAATAGGCAGCCAGTATTTCTTAGTTCAGTTGTAACATTTGCCATATTACATTCTCTGTACCCATGTTTATCAGTTTAATTTATTAAATATTATTTATTAAAACATCGGTGGAATTATTTATTTCTTCGTATCTTGGGCATTGTACTATCTCCACCGAGCTATCCAGCCGCACACGTTTCAGGTGCATCAAACCCGCACGGTAACCGAAATTAGCGCCCGAACACCGAACCAGGTATAGTGGTGCAAGAAACGTGTGTGCATAACCACGTTGGGCGCGTAAGGACGTCACAATATATATATATATATATATATATATATATATATATATATATAATATATATAATGTATAAATATATATATTATATATATATATATATATATATATATATATATATATATATATATATATATATATATGTTATATATATATATATATATATATATATATATATATATATATTTATATATATATATATATATATATATATATATATATATATATATATATATTTTGTTAGGTTTTTAATTCATTTGAGAACAAACACATCTGCAGTGTCTTGCAGTTTACTTTCATATACATAGTAGGTATATATTATTAACCCCTCTATCTAAACAATATATGCTTAATACGTATAAGAAATTCCAGTGCAATACACTGCAGATGTTTTAAAGTAGTACTTGCATTATTATTGCTATTTTAGATAAAAACTTTAAAATGTGTTCAGTACGTCAAGTGATCAATGAGAGAAGCATAAGCTAAATATAAATGTGTTCTTTTTGCATCCAACAGAATAGCTAGAATAGCTCGCGACATGACATGGTCATCAATTTTTTATTTTAAATTCAATATATATTAAACAGTTATTTATTCTCAATTTTACATAAAGATTTTGTAATGGAGTAAGCATTTAAAATAATAACAAGTACCTGTATTGCGTCTGCAAATAATGGCCAATAAAGGCATTAATATTTCAATTTTCCTATAATGTTGATAAATGTATTTATACATTCAGAAATTTAAATTAAAAACATTTACTTCTTTATCAGATTGTTTAATTTTAATTAATTACCTGGGCGGGTGTTAAAAGTAGCGCGGATGAATGTGCACTGAGATTATTTGGTGATAATAGAGTAAACGAGAATGGTTTTAGATTTTGGAAATCATAACGAGCTCATACATTAAACATTTTAAACCACATATTTATGCATGGGAGAATTTAACTTTAAAACAAAGGAGTGCAATTGAATTGATAATTTGTAATGATCGTTTTCGGAGTAAGCTCATTGATACAGAAGTGAGATGCAGATCTAAGGTTAAGACGCTAGCCTTGCAATCCCATAGTATTTGATGAGCGAGGGACGTGTGGTGACGAGTAGTACGAGGGCTGGCCTATAGCGTAGCCCCCACTTCTCTAAATAATATTTATTCGTGCATGCCATCTTGCTATCTCCATCAAAATTTAGTAATTCATGGTCAATGGATGGGTATGCTTCAGTCTGCTTTAAAAAATTGTACAAATTTCGTCTTTAAATATGGTGGTTTTATTGCTCATTTTAGCTCTGATTAATTAATTGAACTCCTATAACCTGGTAATTTAATCTCTAATCAGGTAGACATTTAAACACATTCTTCGAATCAAAGTAATTAAAAATAATTATTTAAAAATTGGGTCTAAATATTTTCTTAAATAATACGAAATATTAATAGCGCAAAAGGCAATTCGTGAGCAAATGAAATAAGTGAGCGCGTATGAGAAATTTGATAAATCTGTGAATGAAACAAATTAAGTTTTTAAAGATAGTTGAATGGTGTAGGATTGCCAAAATGTGAATAAATAATAAAAAGTGTTGTCTGCCAACCCATTTGATAGGAATAGGCATGATGATATTTATGCTAAGAATGAATAAATATTAGTTCTTTTTTTTCAATATTCTGGATTACGTATTGGTAAATATCGTGTATGCCGGGGATCAATCAACTCTGGTAGCACACAATCATTGTAGAATGGTTTTAGTGTGCCTTGCATTTTAGATTCCCAAAACGCATCGTCTTTTAAAATCTAAAAAATTAGATAGGTATATTTACTTTTGTTGAATTTGCAAATTTTCAAATGCAATAAATACTTGCCTTTTCAACTAGCATGCCTAAGGGAGTCCAAAATACAAAATACAAAAAACAGTATAATTTGTTTGTAATATGCAATTGTCCCTGCACCTGGTAAAAATAATTATGACTTCTTTTCAATGAAAACATTTCATTACTATAAGTAGCAAAAGATACTCTTTTTTGTATAATAGCCTCTTGTGGAGTTAGTTTGCTGGAATTGGCCGGAGATTTATCTCCACAATACTAACATCACCAACTAATCCGTCTGGGTTTGCAGCTAAATAATATTCATGACGGTCTATGAAAAGACCACAATTTTTTACTTTTAGCTCCAAGAACAATTCAAGAGCGGCTATAGCTAGAGGCTCTTTAGCTATTCCATAATTGTGTACATATTCCCACAAAAATTAGAATATAACAAATTCTTCACAGGCGCTGCACTACTAGTTTGTGGTCTCATTTTACAAATCCTCCCAAAATGTGATGCTGTAAGCCTTTTCTGTCGTTCAATATGCCACAAATGATTAGCAGATTGTCCGCGTGTTTGAACTTCTAAGTCAGCTATCTGATCAATATTTTTGCATACTGAATTTAAAAATTGTATTTTATTTTCTTCATAAGAATTATCCGGCATGTCAGATGTTACATCAACTTGCGACGCGTTAAGCCCATAATTGCTATCTGTTCCAAATGTTATACGATTGCGATTAAATTTTGGAGCATCTTTTCGCTTTTTCATCGATTTTTGCCGGACCGCATATGTTTTTTTTATTATTTAAAAAACTTTGGGTATTTAGCCCAATAGGTGCCTGACTGATATGCCTATACAAACTGCTATGCAAATGACCACTTGTATTGAAAGATAAAACGTTTCGAGTAGTTAATACGTTTCCCACCGACAAATTTAGCAACAACTCAATTATATCTTTCAGAAAGGTTGTTTGTTTTGTTCAAAAACAAACTTTTGCAATTAAAAATCAGTCGATTGAGACACGACATAATGTCATCGTAAAGACCACATTCCTTCATTTCTCTTATCAATTTTTTTTCCAGAGGTTTCGGACCTTTGCAAAAATAATTTATTTCTGAACAGTTCTTATGTTCACCAAATACGTGGCTTGGTCCATTTTCCATGTCATACTTTAATAATTTAATTTGATCATCTAAAGCTGTATCCACAGCCTCTCTTCGATATTTAGCGGCATATTCCACCGCATATCGCAATCGTCTTATATTTCCCTTTAGTGCATTTCTCAACTGAACAGACACAAGTTTTCCTTTTGAGCTGAATCTTTTCTGAGATTAGTACATTCAATTTTTTGCACAATTAAATTGTTACCGTATGGTCGGGCATCAACTAGCTTACGATGCACACAACTGTCCCCATCACCAATTAGTCGAGCATATTTCACGCCATGCATTTCAATGCTTCGCGAAAATCCTTCTACAATAATATCAGCTTCCATAGCTATTGATGGCTCATCGAAATTTTTGAAATAAGCATGTGGGTTTGGGTCGATGCTTTTAGCGTCTGCACTGGCACAGATGCAGCAATACTTGTTTCGGACACCAACAAATAAAATTTTTCCGGTTTTCTCTCCAATTATAGACGCCTAAAATTTTATCGTTACTATATAATAAATTTTTATATATTTTTGTTGTGTTATTATAAATTATATAGACAATGATATAAGTACGTACAACTCCAGATAGTGCATTATAATTGGCACGGTAAGATATTTTACACCACGCGCCATCAGCAATTACGTTTATATGAGGGATGCCATCTAATGCATTTATATCATTGTTGTCTCTGGCTACCTGCGCCTCTGCTTTCCCGCTTGTTCCATTGACTTCCAAGTCGTTTGCTTCAACGTTTCAAATACTTTTTCCTGGCATTTTCTAAACATATCTTTACTCATAACTGGTACATCCAAGGCCGCAGTAAATTCGTGTAACTGAGCAAATCCACCACCAGAACAAATAATTCCGGAAACAGCAGTTGTGTTGATATCCATATCATTGCCAGGATCATCACTATACAATTCAAGTGTTACCTTGCACACTTTACATTCCAGATAAAAAGTTGAATGTAAGCCATGACGTTTTTCTTTAATAATTTTCATATCTAAAAATGAACATTTAAATAGCTCATTATGCTTATGCGTCATTAAACTTGTGGTGAATCTCGTATTCACCTAAAACCATTTATACACCATAGACAGTCAAACAACTACGACGTTTTCTAGGAATGGTTAATTACTATGGACGTTTCATTCCAAAACTGGCACAGACCCAGACAGCATTAAACGAGATGTTAAAAAACAAACCAAAGTAAGGCGCGATTTTACTCTGGACAACAGAGGCTAGCAATGCTTTCATCAAGCCATGGATCAACTAGCCAAAGCAACCTTGGTGAGTCATCCAAATCCATCAAGCTAGTTGTCAATTTTTACTGACGCATCGGATTACGCGATAGGAGGAGTTATCCAGCAAAAGAAACAAAAAGGACGAGCATGGGAACCGATGGCATTTTTCTCACGAAAACTAAATCCAACCGAAGTAAAATACGCAGCATACGATAGAGAACTCCTAGCAATATACTCAACAATCAAACATTTCCGCCACCTTTTAGAAGGACGAGAGTTCACGATACATACAGACCAAAAACCGATCACTTACGCTTTTAAACAAAAACTAGATAAGTGTACTCCAAGGCAATTCAGATATTTGGATTTTATTGGACAAATCTCCACTAACATCCAACACATTGCAGGCACAGATAATGTAGTAGCAGATACTCTATCTCGAATAGAAGAAATATCTGTTGGCATCAACTACAACAAATTGGCACAGGAGCAAGCGAACGACGAGGAGCTAGCGCAATTAATTAAAGACAAACACGCTGGTATTCAACTAAAGGGAATATTAATTCCCGACACAAACATAACATTGTTTGCGACATATCAACACAAGTAGCACGTCCATACGTTACGCCAGCATTCCGTAAGACAGCATTCAAGAGTTTGCATAGTTTGACACACCCTGGTGTCAAAGCAACGAGCAAATTGGTAAAACAAAAATTCGTATGGCCGGGCATTGAGAAAAATTGCCGCGAATGGACTCGACAATGTGTGAGTTGCCAGCGAAGCAAAATTACCAGACACATTGCTACTCCCTATGGAACCTTTAAAAATCCATCAAAACGTTTCGAGCACGTACACATCGACATAGTAGGACCCTTACCAGTATCCGAAGGACAACGCTACCTACTAACATGCGTCGATCGCTACACCAGATGGCCAGAAGCAATCCCAATAGCAAACATTAAGGCCGAAACAGTCGCACAAGTTTTCTTTTCACAATGGATAGCCAGGTTCGGAGTACCTCTCAGAGTTACAACAGACCAGGGCAGAAAATTCGAGTCCCAAACTCTTCAAGAGGTTAGAAGAAATGCTCGGGCTTGCGCGCATCAGAACACAGCGTACAACCCAGCAGCCAACGGGCTAGTGTAGCGTTTCCATCGACAACTTAAGGCAGGGTTAAAATGTCATGAAACTGAACAATGGACAAGGACCCTTCCGATTGTATTGCTCGGAATAAGAAACGCCTGGAAAGACGATCTCAAGGCAACATCAGCCGAGCTCACATATGGAGAAGCCTTACGACTACCAGGCGAATTCTTAGCAGAAAACAAGCAACAAAACACTTGTGAACCAGTCGATTTCGTCACGCAACTCCAGCAAGATTTTCGACAACTCAAACCAACGCCAGGCACACGACACGGAAAACATAAAACATTTTTGTTTAAAAAACATGAACACGACAACACACGTGTTCATACGACACGATGGTTTACAGAAGCCGTTACAACAGATGTACGATGGTCCTTACTTAGTAATACAACGGAGCGACAAACACTACATCATCAACAAAAACGGAAAGAATATAACAGTATCCATCAACCGTCTAAAACCAGCGTACGAGTTTACGGAAACAACAGCCACAGCAGACGCAGCAACAAGCAATAGCAACACAGCAACGACTACAAGAAGCGGAAGAACAGTTCACTTCCCACAACGCTACCAATCGTGATCGAGAGCTCTATCACTGGCGAGGGGATGTGTGGTGAATCTCGTATTCACCTAAAAACAATTATACACCATAGCCGTCACTTTACTCCGCGTTGGTAAAACGGGGGTCGATCAAAAACAAATGCACATCATAAAAAGTAAAATGAGAGTTAGTCATTATACCTCTCACGTTTATTACCCTGCACACAGGGCATATAATCACACCTGTAACTCCCACGCAGAGGTAGTTTCTACTCGCTGAAAAGCCTTTAGTAAGCTAACGCCAGCCTCAAAAATACTAACTGAAAAGTCGGTAGTCCTAGATAGCTGAAAAGCTTTCTTCGATACACTAAAACTCACAACACATGGGATCCACACATAATCCAACACCCACCCGATCCAAGAAGACTCCTGCCCAACTTTGGCGTAAAGAACGAATTCGTCAAGCTCAACTACGTTTACAGCTAGCCATCAACTACCGGTGTCCTCTTTGCCCCGCACACCGGAGAGAGAGGAACTCTATCATCCTACGTTGAACGAAGAAGAAACAACCAGCTACCACCTGGTAGACCGAAGCCGTATCCACTCCAAGGATCCGCATCTTTCCTTGGTGCGACGAGCATACGCCCTTTATTACGATCCATCCTATTCGCTCCCCATCCACTGTATAATCCAAAATATCATCCTGTGTAAATGTGCCTAAATAAATATATATCATCGTTAACTTGTTTATTTGATTACGGCCAGAGGGAAAGAAGTCCGTACTCTCAGATATTGACCTATTTGATTTTTTTAAAATAAATACATCGGTTCACTATTTAAAATATCTACATAGTATATCAAAATATTATTAAAATACCTAGTCAAACTATTATCAACAACTAATTCTGCGTCTTGATCTTCATAGAATGGCTTCAAAGTACTCTCGTTAACATGGTCTTGAACGATTTCTGGTCTACATGATAATTCAAACAAATATTAGATATATTATTTTGAAAATTTTCTATATCAATCTATAAAAATATATAAATAACAAAATCAATCAATGCTACGTCACCTATTGATAGCTTTTTCCGAAGGTCCTTCATTATTTAACAAATTTGAAGCTCTGTATGCCAAAATAAAAATGTGAGCCTTTTACAATAACAATAGTAATTTTATAACTTACTTTCTTGCAACCCACACTCTCTTCATTTTTAACTTTATATTTTTACGTGAATATGTCAATGGTGTTTTTTTTTTAATGTTTCGGGAACCACGAGCCATTTTAAAACAATATGAATTTCAACTAGATTCACAATATCTACTAACAGAATCTTGCAAAAAGTAAACTGTTTCTATATTATTTTATGTTTCTCAATCGAGTGTAAAGCGATAAAGATGTGCTGACATATGCATGTATGTGTAATTTATTAGTAACAAAGTACCGAAACGAGTATTATAAAAAAATCTGTCGCACTTTTCAAATATATAATAAATTAACTTTTTACCATATATTTTAGAAAATATTCTTGTCTGAGCAAATAAATTAAATTTTTGAAAAATTTAATGCCATAAATTTAGTTTGATATTTTTTTGAACATACCTAGATATTTATTTTTCTTTTAGCAAAAAAAAATAATTAGTTAATTTTATTATCTCCTTATATGCCAATTGTGATATGCCCTACATATGGCATAAGTATTTTTCTGAAAGTTATTAAAAATATTAAAATTGTCTTGAATTTCATATTTCCTTGTGTATACGCATATAGAGAATCAAACAGTCTACGTAGGACTGCCGCTGATATAATATGGGCCAATCATATCAAAGGTATAGAGGGAGTAGTTCGTACTATCAAAAGTTAGTTGAAGGCGACATCTTTCAATTGAATTTCAAATTAAATTTAATGTACCTTGCAAAGCTAATTACTTATTAATAGCAAATAACAAAGCATTAAATCATGATTATATATAAAGTATATTGCTTGCTCTAGAGGGCGTATAAATTTTTAAACAAATTAAGTAATTATTCACATCATTATAATATGTTTTAAAAAATGGTAAATACGGCAAATTTATTCATTTTTTTAAGAATGATGCATTACAAAAATGGAGTCGATTTTTTAAACGCACTATAGAATGACCTCAATTAATGATAATTTTTCACAATTCAAGAATGTATTAATCTTCGATTTTCTTTAATTCTACTTTCCGTACATCGCTGTTTTCATACATTTCACTGCTCAAGTCTAGTGCCTTAAGTAAGAATGATCATTATTTAGTTGTTTGGCGAATCATTTTAGTACAAGATTTGCGTAAAATATTGGTTGGCAAAGAAGTTTAACTTTTGTCTTAAGGATGGCATAGTTCCGAATGATTAGAAATGTGCTGTGATTATTCCCCTTTTTAGGGGGAAGGTAGTTAAAATGATCGTAACAGCCGTAAATTCAACTGCCGTAGGAAAATTTTATGGAAGTATTATCATTGGGAGGGTGAGGAGCATATCACGATTGCATGATATTCAAAGTTGCTTTTTGCTTGGAAAAGGGTGTGAAGATCAACTGCTTGCTTTTCGTATGATTAACGAACAGTCTCTTGATAACAATGAAAAGTTATTTTGTGGCTTTTTCGATCAGAGAAAATGCGTTTGATAACGTAGTACGCAAGAGTATATTATGATGCATTTTGAATAAATATGGTGTCAATTGTTTACATTCCATACTATATAGTATTGTATCCGAGTGTTGGTGGTCATTTGAGTGATACTGAAATTGGTGTCAAACAAAGTTGCATGATGTCACCTTAGCTATTTAATATGCATATACGTGGATGTCCTATTACGCCAAGCATTATTTGTTAGCTTATGCAAATGATATCGCTTTTTTATTGGTACGATAGCACCTCTGAGTAAAATGATACAGAATATAAGTGTTATCGGAAATACAATGAATCTTGGACCGAATGTAGCTAAATCAATAGTAATTGTGTTTGAAAAAGAAAAATGTTTAATATTGTAGTAGATAGGCAACGACTTGAGCAAGTTGAACAGTTTATTTATTAACGATGTTTATTCCCTAGCGATGGAAAAGTTTCTGTTAGTGTTATCAATCCAGAGGCTTTAGGAGAATTTTTTATAATTCTAAGGATGCAAAGTTATATGTGAACAATGGTGTTTTTACTTTCTGATGAATGGAAGTGAATGTTTAGTTTGGCAACCAAGCATTGTAAATAAAAAAATTCAGAAGTATTTGTAGTGTCTCTAAGAGGGAAAGGAAGCGAAATATGTGGATGAATGAACAGGGCGATATTGTTAGCTATGTACGTAGAATAGGTGCGAGTCAGATGAAATGGTAGAGGTGTGTTGATAGAATGTTGAATATAAGATTGAGAAAACAGGATGTACATGGATGAGATGAATTGTTTGAGAATGCAGGGTTGTCCTCTGGATCTAATAAATAAATATGATTGCGAATGATTTGCGCGAAGCAGAAATTGTATGCCAACAGAAACGAAGATCTTGTATGAAAAACTTGATATAGTCGAATAGGTGTGTAAGGATAAATTTGAATGGCAAAAGATTGTAAAGAAGTGAAAGTATTTAAAGAGTTTTCTGCCATTACATTTGATTATTTAGATTTGATTAACGGTGAATCGATTCCGTAATAAAATTGTATCGCTCATTTCTAATGTCAAAACATAAACTGTAGTCGCAGCAGCAGGGTTGTCGACCGACGTTGCCAATCTTTTAGAGACGAAACGAGTTTCGAATAAATGTATACATACCTGTTGCTCATTGATAAACCAATATAACACTGAAGCTGGATGTGATTTTCCGGACGTGCAATTCAAATCTATTTCGTCTCCTATGTGGTACTGCATCTCTACGCCGCTGATTAATGGGTCTTCTTTTGGCAAAACTGAAACGAACAAAATAAAAATTAGTGCGTAATAATAATAGGAGAACGAAAAATCGTTGGTAAATATAACGTCTTATTCTTCACAGTTTCAAATGTTGATATTTTTTTATTAAATAGTACGAAAGGTTTCGTTTCTTTGGAGAATCATCATCAGGTGTCAGAGTACCACTGTCTGAAACATGATGATGATTTTCCAAAGAATCGAAACCGGTCGTACTATTTAATAAAAAAATATCATCATTTGAGTCTGTGAAGAATAAGACGTTTTATTTACCAACGATTTTTCGTTCTCCTATTCCATATATCTTCACAACGAAATTCATTAATCAATATAATAATAATAACAAAAGTATTATCCAAACCATAAGGGCAGTCTTTTGAGATGAGCATGAGAAGCTAGTGGATTGAATAGATTTTCCCAGGATGTATTTTGTTTTATATTATTCAATTTTATTGATTTTATTAACAAAGTAATTAAAAAATGCAAGGCAGAGATCATCAACGATTCACAGCTTTGTGTGTCCCTTTGGCAAGAGGATATTTAAAGGTCCATGAGAAAGTCCCTATTTTGTTGTCTTTATCAATATTTGTAATTTAAAATTTCCCTACCGAATATCTATCAATTCAAATCAAGAATGTGGTTACTTGTAATATTATTGCAACGGTTAATTATGGACAGTAATAAATAAGTAATAGCGTGTTTTAAAAAATTATTTAATTTATTTAAACCTAAATTGCCTTTAATGTTATGCAATAATGTATTATTTAGCTTAGAAATGAAATGGCATATGACAACAGGTTGTCAGTATACTGTTCAAAAAACTTGCAAACAGAAAACTTATATCTAGATAATATAATGAAATTAACGTAGAGGAAATCATTCGCATTAACCATTTCACAGAACTCAATGTATTGTTTAGTGTTAAAAAAGATTGACATGACTTCAGAGATAGCATATAGTATGTGTACGCATGTCTGGTAATGCACGTCTACATGTGCACTTGCGTGTGAATTTGTGCGTGCATATATGTATGTGCGTGCATATATGTATGTGCGTGTGCGTTTATGAATGCGTCTGCTTGCGTGTATACATTTACTAAGGCCATGCTTCTGTATTGATCCTGAATCGTATCTATAGCTATAAACTGAACTAATGCTAATATTATATATAGGTATTATGCCGAAAAGAATTAGGATTTAGTGGTTATATCATTAAATCAAAGAAGTCTGAAGTTGATGATGTATTAACATTGCCGCGCAAGAGAATGGTATATATTTTAAACTGTAAAATTTTGAAGAAATTATCATGTAATATAATAAACGTTTAAGAACGTTTAGTATGTATCTATTCAAGTTGTGCTTCTGTTTCTGTATTCACAGTTCAAAACGTAGATATATGTACATAACTACAACATGACCCTTGAAAGAAAATCTATTCTATCTTCGGCGAGGATTTATTGTTTATATAGTGACTATGATTTATGCCTTCAGTTCGTCCCAACATAAGATATTACTTGGGTTGCCTATGTAGTATCTAGTTCAAGCAGCAATCAGTATACTATAGTTGCGACATGTAACCGATTTAGTTTTCGTGACTACGATACGTATGCAGCCTAAAAATATTGCTTTAGGAAAAATTCCAACGGGAAGTACTTCATTTCCATTCATCATATGAAGACAGCTTTCTCGCATGATAGTCGCATATATGCTAAGTCATATTAATTTTAATCTGGGAGAAAAATGAATTGCAAATATTCCATTCGCATTTCACTCACACGCTTCACTTGAACTCTGCCTAAAGTTTTACACAGATAATGACAGGCAATTTAACAATGCACAGAACTACGTAAAAGGCTAATATTTTGAATAAAATAATGTCGAAAATTACTAGGGTTTTCTTAGTAATCGATTTGCACTATATATAATTTATGTGCGTTTCTGGCTTTCCAAGGTATAGAAATCTTCAAATTAAATTTCAGTAACGGGGTTCAATTGGTACCTACTTAGTGCTCACTACTACGGGTGCAGTAACATATTCTGTTTTGTACATTTATATTTCTTTGATTAAAGGCATTGGTTAAAGGTATCTGTTTTATATATTTATGTATTAAAGTCCTAATGTCGCATACATTCTAGCTCGTGCGAATGTATTTACTTCGATGTATGTTGATTGCTAACTCCCCTGAAGTTAGCGGGCCAATCTTAACATACTTTGAAATCCCAAATATGTGTAATTTTTTCCAGACCCAATATCTCTTGAAGTACTATCTCCATCTAATAGATTTCACATGCGAACGGATTCAGTCAAGCACATAATAAACATGTGACTATTTTTTTTTGAAATTGCTGTCCTACCTTCAAAGAAGAAGAATCGAGTAAATTTGGTTTGGACCAATGATACTACTAAATGAATTTCTAGGAGAGAATTTTCTAATCGAAAAAATGTTACCTACAGACAAAATAACAACACAAACACTTATGCTCTTCCGTATTACGTGTGGCGTGCTAAAAATTACAAACCTAAACATTATTCAATATATCTAAGATATTTCAGGTGGCTTTAAATCAATATTCAATCAAATATAAATCTAATACTATGAATTAAATATGAGGGCTTTATATCAGAATAATAAATATAATATTAATATTAAAGCTATTGTGAATTTAAATGCAGTAGTTCTAGAAATTATCCACATAATTTAAATTATAATCATTTCTTGATGGTTATAAAATGACTATAATTTTGATTATTGTGTTCTATGTTGTTTAGAATGAGGCTTTAGTTATTGTTTTAATTGTTTATATAACAAAATGCTTATACCAATACATATGAATCCAACAAGATGCAGTAAATATGTTTCATTTTTAAGATAGATTATCTCTACGCCCTGAACCTGTGCTCATTTTAAGATAGTTATAATTTCGCTATTGTTCAGTAAAGTATCATTAAACTTAATAGATACTAAAATTTGTTTCGAAAAAACCAATATCACTAAAAGAAAGCGTTCTTTTAAACTTGATTTGGAAATAGAAATGTTAGGCAAAATACACTAACTGGCTTTAGGTAAGTTCAGAAAGAACGTTATCGCACTTATCATTCGCACAAATTTGCGACAGATAAAGTTTGGCGACAACGTTAGCCAGCCCTAGCCTGATAAATCAATCGGAATTGCCACGAACAAGATTCCAATCTACCTTGTCGGATTTATTGTCGTTAGTTGCTAGATTTAATGAGCCACTATATAGTGCAAGTTTGTTACAAAATTGGTTCAACATATTCTAAGATCCTATACTAAACCTAAGTTAAGATATTACAAAATATCGGAAGTTTGGAGTAAACGTGTGCGCATGTCTGTATTAGGAAATATAAATCGAAGAACGGTAACGACAAATTCGGATTAAACGAAAATAGCCATCAGTATGTAGTACGGGTACGTCAGGTAGGCGGTATGCAATACATGCAAAGCTAATCAGTCAAACATGAAAAATTTAACACGAACCTCATGAATTATTTACAAGCTGTTCTTGAGAGAATAAGTAACTATTAGCGCTATTCAATATTTACTTTAAATTGCTTTTCTAAATGCGTAGTTGAATTGCTATGTGATTTTTACATTATATTGCTATTATAAGTTTATGTAGTTTGTTTTGTAAAATAAGTACATTTGCATACTTAATTACTTTAGCATCCATCAAAGAATATTCTAGTCATATTGTAATAGTCGTTTATTTATTTTAAACTGTTCCAATTACCACTGCAATTAATAAACTTTTATTTAAACGTAAATGTTTTTTACATCTCCATCATTCTAGAGCCATTTTCGTCTTGGTGCACCTTTATTGATTATACTGACAATTCAAAGTTACCCCCGTCCACTATGCGATAAAAACTTTTAAATACAACAATACAATATTCGTTTTACACTCTCCTGAATATAAAAATATATTCAGCAAATATGATTATCTTATTCATACAGCTTGCAATTAAAAACCGATGGCACTTATACTTTCGGACTTAGGGAGTAACGTTTCTTATTATTGAATTCAGAATTATTTTCAATTATAGACTACTAGAGATTACGTCATCCAGATTCAGAAAATATAAATTCAAATACTTCAATAGTAAGAATTGGTCGTTCGCAAATTGTAAAATCGAATTTTTAGCTAACACAATTTCAGCAAATTTTGTTAGTTCATATGAAATATGGGAAAACAAGAGACAAAGTTCTGCTTTTAAAACATATTTCTATGAAAGTTACCAAATTTGATAACTACTACTTTGTTTTTTTATATTATTTAAACATGTCGATTCGGAGATATTTTATAATTTTTCGCGCTTTGATGCAAAATTGAGAAATTATTAATTTAGGTCCGGATGTTTTGTTTAAATTTATTATGATTAAACTCTATGTAATCAATATACTATCCAGAATAAGAACTTCCATTCTTAGTAAAATCTTGTTTTTAAATACAATTTTTAAACAAAGATGTCCTTATAATGACCCCAGTATAACAGTAATGTCGCATTTAATGTAGTACCACTTAACATTTACAGATTTATAGATAACGTAACAAGCGGTAAATGTTTGAAGTTTTAGGAACAACGCATTACAAAAGATATACAAATCTTCTTACATACAACATCCAAACGAGCTTCGCTCTGTGCCGAAGCAAATGATGGAGCTTCTGCAGACACTTCACATCGGTAGAGTCCACTTGATTTTAGTGTTAACCCCTGAAGAATGACTTTTCGACTGTCGGACATTGACATCTGCAAACAAATAATTTTTTGCTTCTAAATTCAATCAGAAATATATGTTTTATGTAGAATAACCTTAGCTAAGAAAAAAGTTGGTTCATTTAATGCGCTAAGAATAAATGCATATTACATTAAATACTAAAGTATATTTTTTATAGTTTCTTTTTCGACAATGAACATGATTTAGCAGAATTTTCAATATTTTAAACTGTTGGAACTGTTCTGTATGAATTTCTATATACTCCTTTATAATAAATAAAATTTGCCGGGTAATTAGAACCCAAAAATGCGTTCTGCACATAAAACTCTAGACTTTTTGAGTAAATGCGCGTCATCAAGATTAAATATAAAATAGAAGTTTGATAGATGCATGGATCGATAATAGAGACCATGACAGTTAGATAACACTCACATCAACTTGCAATCCATCCAGGCGATAGCTGTGCTGCGGTGGATTCGCCTTGGGCACATATCGATAGAACTCCTCGTGATCTTTGTACCATTTCACGGAATAAAGAGTGTCTTCGCCTAGCTCGTAATCGCACTGCAGTAGTGCCATCTCCCCAAGAATACGATACTGCGGAACTGTCACTCGAACCCATGATAAACCACTGGACGTTACTGCAACAAATAAATACCTTTATGATTCCATTTCATCGAAACAAAACGTCTTATATCTCGTAATAGAGTATCAATATAAAAACGAATACAGTATCCCGCACTGGAATTTCTTATACGTAATTGGTATGTTAACTTTCAAACCCTTTTTCACTCAAATTATTTGTACACGACTTATTAATTCTAAATGTCCATACATACTTAACTATGGAATATCGGTAACAATTTATTATAATTGGTACACTTATTGAGCTATTTTCAAATAAAATACATATTAATATCTTTAATTTATTTTTAAACACACAAACTGACAAAAACACACATTCACAGATAGACAAACACACACACTCACAAAAAGACACACACACACCCGCACACACACACAAACACACCCACCCACACACCTACGCACATCCACACCCCCTTCTACACACACACACACGAACACACACACACACACACACACACACATACACACACACACACACACTTGTTATCCATTCGTGTAAAAAAGTGAAAATATCTAGTTTATCCTGAAACAATTGAAGGAACATAATAAAACATCGGCTATGTGTTGGCCCTAAACTGATTTGTGACACTGACA
>JADQWA010000049.1:194962-205158 GCA_018344505.1 Nebria ingens riversi | reverse complement strand
TTTATTAAAATAATAAAAGTTATTGATATGAATCTGGTTACATTTTACTTAAATATTGAATTGTTCTAAATGACTCTAAATGTCATCTTCAAAAATATAATTGCTATTAAATTCGCTATATGTTTCAACAGTTTTGGCAGGTTGTCTATTTCCAAATGGATATAATTATTTATCTGTCACTAGCAAAAATATTTAGTTAAAATAATGTACAATATTTCTTATGATTTACCATCTATTCTCACCAAATCAAATATGTTTTAGATATATTGCAAAGTATAATTAAAATATATTTCATTTTAACATTTAGGTAACTGATTAAAATGTATAATTAGGCGAATTAATTCATTTCACTAATGATGTGATAATTATACTGTAAATCAGCGTTTTGTACTAAATATTTTATCGATACTCTATTTACAATAAGTATTAGTATTTTATTTTGATAAAATTTTATTTATACGCGTTTGCTTTTAAAATTGTTATTTATTTAATTATAGTATCAACTACCAAATTTCAAATATAAATATAATTGACTTTTGTAAGCAACAAATTAAATTGTCACATATTTGACGGTGTAGCTTGTTGACTAAAATTTCAATGAATTTACTTTAACTGACTAAATTCTATCTCAATTTATTTTGAGAAAAAAAATGCATTATTCAAAATACTTTGTAGAATAGTCATGATAAATCGACTTAATGCCTTTCGCTACTGAGTAGCACCCGTACTTTGCGTTCCAGCTCGCTGCGGGCGGTTTTCTTAACGTCCGGTCTGTCACGCGTCACAGATCTGTTCGCGTGCCGTTAACATCGCCCCGCCTAACCCTTAACCCACGGCAAACGTCTTCAGATCTGCGCTCTTCCGGTAAGCATATGTCCCTCTGGCATTCGGTGGCTTACAAGACGTTCAACAGTTGTGTTTACAACACACACAATCGACAAGTTAATTGGTAACTTTAGCTAAGACATTTGTTTATTACTTAAAAACTTTTTTCTAATTTTTAATTAACAAAAAATACTAACGAGTTCAAATAGATAATTATTTTATGTTTATATATGAGGTAGGTTGTTACAATTTATTATTGCGTATTAGATAGAAAACAATTCTAAGAAAGTAAAAATATCGTTAGTGAGCAACGAAATAGAAGAGCATGTATGAAGAATCTAAATGAAGTGTGTAAGGAATGGCGAAAGATTGTGAAGATGTGAATGTAAAGGGTTTTCTGCCACCCTACATGTTGGGAATAGACATTAAGTTATGTATGTATGTATGTATTTTTTGTAAATAAATGTTAAACTATGCATTAGACACGTGCTCAGTTGAGTTGTGTGATACAGGTTTGTGTTTATGTACTGTACTGAGCGGCTCGTGCCATACGCAAAATCACTCAACTTGAACAGTAGAGACAACTGTCCGTATAGCACCCCCTTCGCGTTGTCTTAGATAATATTAAGAAAATTTCCGTTAAAAAGTGGGGAGTGAAACAGATAGAGCCCCAACGGAATTTTAAAATGATGATGCTCAGTCTGTCTTTTGAGTTTCGTCTGTGTTGTTCCAAGTTTGAAAAAGAGGTGCAATACTCAGTGATATTTAGTTTAATTTTTGTTTTTCATTCGTTAGTTATCATTAAATAATATTAGATTTTCAGGCTGTGAAATATTTGTTATTTTTACGAGAACTTAGGTAGGTAATATATGTTTTTAGTTTACGAAATTATTTTCAAGTTGAAATTAAATTTTATTAGAAATTCTAGTAGGTAATAAATATTTAACTAAGCATTAAGGATAATTATTTATATATCGCGGTAAAATAAGAAGAAATAAAAATGAATGCAAGTCGTCCAGCCAACTCCAACATTTACCGTGTAAATTTACTCTTTTATTCAAGTAAATATAATGTTATTACAGAGAAATAAGTCCATTTAAATACAGGGGAATTGTAATTAAAATATCACGGCTCCTCGTGTGCGACCTAAAGCGATATATGTAGAAAAATTAAGTAAAATTAAATGAAATTAGCGAAAGGCGTCCGCTTGGAAAAACGAATCAAGTTGCGTAGTACGTCACTTGCTGTTTTTATGTCGGTTGAAAAGAAAGAACTGTGCTCGCAGATAACTTTTTCTACTACTCTTTGTGAAGGGTTTATTTAAACCCTAAACCAAACGCAATTTATTTCAGCATCGAGGAATTCAGTTTGTTGCTTGGGTTCATTTATAACCATTTGGTTTATTAGGTTTTAAAAATTGTTTAAGTATTGAATATGTTTGTATGGTGATGACGATTTAATTCGCGCTGATTTGTTTTTAAAGCTTTTTTAATGTGATATTTATTAGTCATTGAACGCTTTGGACAAATACATTTTTGATTTTTTCGAAAGAAAATCTAAATATTTTATTGCAACACAAAACCATAATCTTATGTTTACTTATTAAGAACGACATTTTATAAACTTAATCATTTAATAGGACAAATTCTTGAACCACATCCTTTTCCTTGCCCGATGATGACTCGTATGTATGTATGTACATCCGCCTACACAACATTGGTAACAATTATAAAATCCGCGATGAGAAAGAAATAAAAAAATGTTTGTGTGATGGCAGAATCAACAAGTCCGTATAATAAAAAAATCAACCCATTCATTAATATTGATACATCGCATTTAAAAACATGTGTGAACATTTTTTAAAAATGTATGTCGTTCATAAAATGTGACAATTAATTAAATAGCTGAAACCTAATTATATCGTCCATTGATCGGAATTCGGTACAATGTATGCACCACGTGATATATGTATGTATGCGAGAGAGTGAGCTGGTTTATTGTGGGTAAATAGATGAAAAATAAAAAAAGACGCGAATACATATATGCGGCCATAAGTGAGAATAAGCGCGCACGATATGGACGGACAGATAGTCAAAGTGAGATGGGTGTATGTGCCCGTTCGTTGCACTGTTCATATGTATTAGTTGGTGTCATTCGTTGCCATTGAAAAAAACTGAAGCTTGAAAAAAGTCGAGGTTTTTTCATTTTTTTTCTAGATTCATGCGCTTTTTTTCACTATTTTGTTGCACATCCATGTAGAACACCTGTTGGTTACTTGTATGTATGTGTGTGTACTATAACGTTTCGATATTGATTGTAATCGATATCATATGTCCCAGTTCATCTTTTGCATTTAAGTGCATCACGCAATTAAATCTATATCAAATATTTTCGGAAAAAATTATAATAATTTTTATATATATATATATATATATAACTCTAGCTACACATACTGACATAATTTTTCTATAACATCAATCAATTACAATCGGAATTTACTTGATTTGATTGGATTTTTACGGAATGCAAATGAAGGATTTGAGGATAATTTTGAATAACAGATATATTAGTAGATTCAGATTATTTTATGCTGGGACAGCAATCTTCTTTTCCGCCTTCCATGATTTGGATATTTTTAGAAATAACATCCGGTGCATGACTATCACGTTAGGCATGTAAAATTAGTCATTGTTATCATAAGTGCAGTTGTATTTATATATTTCGATAAATATGTTTAAGACACCACCGCGAAACAGATTACAAAATAAATAGAAAATTTAAATTATCAGTTGAGTTGAAACTTTTTACTAAACCAAACGATTGTGTGAAAGTTAATCATTAAGTGTCCAATCTATTTTATAGGGTACATAAAACTAAGTATTATTATTTTATTATTTTACATTTTATTACATTAATTAAAATATATATTATTTAAATCTTCGCTTAACATAGATTACCAATACCTATAAGTATCGAAAATATTGATGCGTGTCAATATATATTTGAAATATTAATTTTAATAATATTTCTTTCAATAGGCATTTTCTACATGTATCATTTTATCGATTAAATAATATCTAATATTATTTTTTATAACTAAAGTAATTATCTCATTTGAATAAAGAAAAAATCCAATTGGGATAAAATATTCTATGAGAATATTCATGCATGTGTAATTGAAGAAGAAGTTGAATTAGTTGCCCCTTATCTCTCTCTGTCTCTCTCTTTGATTAGTTAAATGAAATGTCCAGTAAAAAAGAAAGAAGTGATATAGATTGCTAACCAAAGACAATTTATCTTAGCTCAATTACTGTAAAGGCGCAAATGTGTGTCTGTGAAATACATTGACCATATGAGGACAGAATGAAATGGGCAAACCGTGTTCTATGTCCTAACCAATTGTCAACAACTGGACACTGTCTTGACCACGTGACCATACTTTATTGTTTTCTAGTTACCCAATATCGAGAGCATATTATCGTCGAATTGTAATGAATCTTTTCAGAGCGACATTGAAAACTGGAATTGTCTTTGTTTAGAAAATATTCATAATACTACTCTAAATATTTTACGAAATCTATTTCTGTAAAGCTTAATAATGGCGTAGTTTAACAGTTAAATAAAGTAGCGTGCTGGGAGGGGGCGGGGGAGAAATGCAGTATTAAATATTAATTTATAATAAATAAATATATCTATCAGTATATAAGCAACAATGACTCGCGACTAGGAGCTTTCACATGCTTTCTCGTGATACATGTGTGATATGCGTGCGTATGTATAGATATGTATGTGTGCAAGTGAATGTTGGCGGGCGAGTGGTGTTACTATGGCCACTCGCGTGTGCTTTAGTTCTCGGCGTCGTCACCGCATGGGTACAGGGCGCCACTGTACAGCATCCTTGCACGACGCCGTTCATTCCGTGTATGCTCATGCGTCAGTTGTGGCCACCCCGCTTCTCTCCGCGCCACCCACCCGCGCACTGCCTCGACGATAAGGGCTGATAATGTGGTCCTAGTCCTCAGCATTCTCTACCATGCACCGAAAGTGTGTATTCTATTTTTTCTGTGTCCGCGTGTAGTCTTTTCATTTTTTATAAGGAACACAGTATAAGGTAAGACGATCATATCCACAAATCTAAGCCAGAGCTTTTTTTAAAAAATTTTAATTTTTTTTCAATTTTCAACTTTTTTTAATTGAAAATTTTTTTTTTTTTCATTAAATTTATTTTGTTTTTGATTTTAATTTTTTTTCTTTAGTCCAGCATGCAGTTTTAATTAGTATGCTTGCTTTTTTATAAAGTTTAAGTTAAAATTTGTTTTAAAAAAAGTGTTTCTTAAAAGTTTAAAAAAGTGACTCCATAATACAAGTGAAATATAAACTAAAAGTTCCAAGGACTAAACTATAAACCTAATTGGACCAAACGTGTTTACTTCAATAATAGTACAACTTACAATAAACTTAAATTCATCTTAAGTTCAACAAAAAAAAATTATAAAAAAAAATTAAAAAAGTTAAAATGTGGAAATCGTGCCTCTAAGGAATAAATCTAAAACAATAAACAAATATGTCTTAAACAGTGTTAAATTTTCTTCCTTTTGTGCAACTTGACAACTTCTTCAAACTTTCATATCTTATAACCAAATTTCCCTTCACTAAAACCTCTTAAAATCCAACTAATAACAATTATAATTAATAATTTTGTAGCAAAAACATGGATTTATCAAAATTAAAAAAAATCTAAAATAGTTTAAAAACATATATTTGCGTAATGATCCTTTAGTGCACTAATCAAAAACGTAAAAATTACGACAAATTTCCCGTAGAAAACACGAGTTTTAATAGTTTTAAAATGTACATAACGCGCCGGTGTCCGGACGCCTCGTGGCACAGATGACGGCCAGTGGCATCGCACTTCCCGCGAAGCTTTCTCTCGGCATCCCCGACATCGAATTGCCGCATGGCGAAATTCAAACAGCTTATTCATACGCAAACCGGTGTTTTATAAATAGTAAACAATATAAAAGTATTAAAACTAAGTAGATTCATAAAATAATTTGGAATATTTATTAGGTTCCTAATCAGTTTTATATGCAGAATATTGAATATTAAAGGCACTCTACGGTATATACGGATTTTAAATGTTGGTTATTAGATTTGAAAATTTCAAGAGGAAGTTTTTTTGTGATAAATTTGCACGTATTGTTTTAAGATACACAAAACTACACAACAAAATAAAAACGGTTTTTTTCAACGTAGCTATTAAACTTGTATATATACATATATAGAAAAATTCATATAGATATGTTGGTATATGAACCAATCAGAGTGCAGCGGACCGTGTTTTATATTGTATCGGTAGAGGTCAGGTATTGATATAGGGAAAAAATTGAAAGTGTGTATATATATATATACATATATATATGATCGAGAGACAAAAATCGAGAGGGGAGGGGGTAGGTAAACCCTACATACGTTGTGTGTTTGATTACAATCCATTTTTGATTTGTTGATTGGACAATTGTTTGGAATGATTAAGTAATTATTGAGAAGCGAGTTTTTACATTTGGTTTTTTCACTATTCACTTCTTCAGTTCTTTTTCCATTCTTCTACATTCACTTGAAGTATAATTAATACTATTTTTAGTATTTTCTTCAATTCTTTCTAACTGAAGTAAGTGTTTTATCAAGTAGGCAATTTTCATATGAATCCTCAAGTCAATTTATTCTACATTACGAATGGACACAGATTTTGGTTTATTTATGTTGGATTTAATGAAAATAATTTTAATATTTTCAGTAACTATAAAAAATAGCACTTTTTGGTAAAAATTAAAATGTATTTACTACTTCGGAATATATTTGAAAATCTTTGCATTTATATGGACTTAAGTAAATATAAAAAATGGTTGTATGAAATAAAATACGTGAAGAATATGTTTGAGAATATTTAGAAAATGTTGTCAATGATAAAGTTAAGATACTCAAAAGTGCGTAAAGTTACTAAAAAGTTGTGAAGTATTCTGATATAATTATGCGAAATGTGATATTTGAAGTAATTTAGGAAATTTGGTCTTGTTTCGAATTCAGGATACAGTAGGTACCATATCAGAAAGACTTCTGAAGTATTTTATAATTTCAACTCAATTCAAGTGAAGTATCTTTGATATTAACTAATTATGGCGAGAAAAAGAAAGAAAATCTTCAAAAATGAATAACGAACTGATAACTTTCAGTTAGAAAATACCTAAATAGAATTAATATTAAATTTGATGGTAAAATATGACGCTGAACGCATATAGTATCTGTGGAGCTATTTAGAGTGGGGATAGACAGGGAGAGAAAGAGAGAGAGAGAAGGCGCTTCACTTGAGAAAAATCTTAGCTACTACTTAAAAAATCACACAGCTTAATTATCACCACTTACGTTCCTCTCTCGCACACCGGCCGTCCACCCCCTCTTCGCGTCGGAGGCGTGGTCGACGCGGTGTGCGCGGGGGTGGGGGGTGTCTGTCAGGCGACGCCGGCGCGCCTCGTCCTCAAGCGCGGCGTCTTGCTTCAGTCCGACGTCCGGCGTTTGACCGTCGAGGCGCCCCTTACCGATTTCCTTATAGCCAGTGTCTTGAGTTCGCCTACTTCACTCACTCGACGTTGTACCTTCAGATCGGACGGTCGGAAATACGTCTTCAACTTGAAATCTCAATTATTATTCATCAATGTGTTGTTGTTGTTACTACTAGACAACAATCTCGAATCAAAGTGCAACCAATACCTGTAAAATACTAATAATAGTTCTTCGATACATATAATATATATATATATATATATATATAACACATTTGTGTTATTTGTAAATATAGTCCTTCGAAACATTGTATAAATGTATTATTGCTTGTGTTTATTACTAACAAACAATTGCTCGCTTCTTAAAATGAACATGTTTTAGTGGAATATGTGTGACTGTAATATGTATCTATTAGTATACTAATACATAAGGGATGCTACTTTTACGCTATATAAATATGGACTTGCGATAGAAGGTAATCATGCGTCAATACCTTTTATTTTATCATTATTATTGCTACTATGGTTATTGTTATTGTTGTTGTTGTTGTGATTGTGATTCTTCTTCACGTGCTCGCAAAATTGTACGGCGGCGACGCAACTTTTTTTCCTTCTATTGTCCTAGTGCGATTAAAAAAATAAACACGATTCATACCGACTAGTGCAGCAAACATCTTTCGCATCAACCCTAAACTAAATCGGATCTTCGTTTCAAATTTATAGTGCGTTATGTGCTGCGGCTAAACTAATTCAAAATTTAACTCATCTATTTGTTTACCTATATTTGGATAATTATTAAACTAACTTAAAAAAATATATCAACGAATCTTACTAAAACGCGAGTGCTCAATTATATACCATACTATCAAATAGTTTACTCGGAATTAAAGACTTTCCTTATTTTCGGATAAACATAACAATGTAGTAATACCACAGAGATAAATGTGTGATCTCAAAATAAATTATTTATCTTTAAAACATATTTAACAAATTTCAATAACAAAATTAAAATATTTAATAAACAAAAATTAACGATAATAAACACGACAAATATATAATCAAAAATAAACACTGTCTAACCTGAATAACAAAAAAACCTCGAAGTGATCCATTACTCTGTTTACCATGGATGTTCTAATGAAAATTCAACCATTTCAATAGCGAACTGTGATTGTAGAAGTTCGTGGCAAGACTGACCAGTTCACCGTTTACCTATACGTAAACTAAACAATGAAAATACGTTAGACAAATCGTTTAAAAAATACTTGCTCACACATATAGACACACGTGTTCTTTTCATATACATATATACACGTAACAAGGGCTAAATTAACGTGAATGGGGTTGCTTTTGTTAGCCGAGAGAACTTGTACATACAACAGGCTCTTTCACTGCACACATGTGTGTGTCCGTGTGTGTTTGTTTTTTCTTCTTCTGTTATTTCCACAAAACAACTTTTAGAGTAACTTCAGGCGATTACATTTACATTTTTTTATATGCTTATAATATATTTAATTTTAAATATAGTTTACACAAATTAAATACTTCGTTTAATTAATTACGCAAAATTAAGAGTGCAAGTCGTTAGAAATCAAATTTCTATATTTTATATTAATTTGTACAAGTTTAGGTTAAAGCATTTTAAATTTTCAGTTTTTAATCGAATTTTAGAAAAAGTTAGATGTGTTTGTTATTATTAATATTATTAAGAAAAGTGAAAGACATTACAGTTTGATTCAAAAAACAACATGATATTAAAATTTGAAATTTGTCTAGATAAAAATACTGTATGTTAGATACAAATTATTATTTAAAAGTTTTATTTATAAAAATGATTAATTTCTCTTCAAGATTAAATTTATTTTAGGGTTGATTGCATTTTATCTGGCGGTCTATGGCCCTGCTGTTGCCGCCAAAACAGCATTGACTGTATTGGTTGTTAAGTGTAAAAATAAAAAACATTTTTTAGGAAATTTAAAATTAAAAAATAATTATAAGCTTATAAATTATGTGTTCGCAATTCAACACAATACAAATAATAAAATAGAGTAATTATATCAAATTTTGTTTTGATTAAATCAAATTGTAATGAATTTATTAAAATATTAATAATGCTATAACTAGTGAATGCAATTAATGATTGAAAACGAATTTCTGTGATTTTTCCATTTCATAATCATGACACAATTTGGAGTAGGTTACACATGAGGTGTACGCGCAGTCAACTAGCGCTATTTGTGACAAACTGAGGAACTACCCTTCTAGATTTAGGCAACCTATTTAACACAAGAGAAGTCTGTTCCCTACAGAATAAGGGTTAACATTTTTGGTTTTGTTCAGTTACGTTGATGATTATAAGAATTTATTTTATGAACTCTAGCGTTTTACTATGACAACAAACTACATTCTTTTTCTCTTATTACTTAGTAATATTTTCTTCTAGTATTTCTACCTTTATAACACAGATAAATCAAAGAATAACGGTAGCGTATTTACTTCTTATGCAACCAAGCTTATAGTTATGCAAAGTGTTTTGTCGATTGTAAATAATGCAACCAACACAACTTTAATGGAAATTATATATTTTGTCAAACAACACGCACCCTATGCTTATTTTATTACTATTGCAAAATAATACTACTACTTAATAGAATCCTAAATCAATGTATGATAATTTATGTATTTTGCAATTGTGTTCATGATGAATTCTAATTTCCTCTAAGATAATTTTTGAATGACGCAACCAGAATATCCGTTGTGTAAGTTAAGTCAAATAGCCGCAACCAATCTCACATTCCTACGCGACTTAAT
>JADQWA010000049.1:150702-189862 GCA_018344505.1 Nebria ingens riversi | reverse complement strand
TATAAGAAAATCTTATAACAATATACACTTCTTCCGAACTCGAGGAACAACTGTCTACTTCCGGTACTTATTTAATTGGTGCTACTTTGACGAAACGCATTCATTCCTTCATTCATTCATTCAATTCCTTTCTATTCTAAGGTGATTTACTGCAAAGTCTGCTCTGACAACTAACTAGCAAGATATTAGTAGCAGTATCTTGTAGTACAAATGTTTTACAACAGTCGGCAGATGTGTGAATTTTTTTTTCTTTGCGCTTACACCCGACAAATTTGTCTGTGCTTTTAAGATTTATTAAACGCAGTAGGCTCACTTTAGTTGTTACTAAGTACGGTTAAGTCTTTGTTAAGTGGCTGTTAAATATTTGGGAGTATTTGTTAGTACACAGCAAGGGGTGTTGTTATACGAATGATAGTTGTTTAAAAGATACATGTGTCAACTTACGTTTCCTTGTCCGAAAGTCTGAGATTTGGTCAAATAGTTTGAGATGTTAAACCGAAAATTATTATAATAACAAATAGTTATAAGAGACATTCTAATGGTTTATTAAATTAGAATATATATAAATTAGCGATTAAAAAGAATACAATGTGGCTAACATATGTATGGAATGACAGCACGTAATACCTATAAATTATGATGAATTTAAATATGAACATTGATTTGCAAAAATGAAATATATTTCGTTTGTGTATCAAGTTTCACTCTCATGGTAATTTAATTTTAAATTTTTATATATTTCGATCATTTATTGCTATCCACAATAAAAAATATTTCATAAAATTAAAACAATATTATTTAATTTACTGTATAAATAAAATTGGTTAACTTAAATTGATTGAACAATGAAATGTACTGGATACATACAAGAATATGTACATACATACATAGATATTTGAAATAATATATTGGAAAATGATAAATTTTAGTTAGCGCCTGACATACATCTATTTAACTATTAATAATTAGACAAAACAAATGATGGGGAGTATAGAAAAAAAGTTGGGAGATGAATTATAATTAAAGTTATTTAATGTATGCGAGTTTTTATTATAAAATGAATGTCTGATTTAATTAGTGAACACACAGGGCAGGGTGTGGTCATAGTGTGTGTGTGTATATATATATATATATATATATATATATATATATATATATATATATATATATATATTATATATTTACGTATATATATATATATATATATATATATATATATATATAGATATATACGTTGATTTCAGTAGCCGGCTATATAAAACATCGATCGGTCAGAGAGACCGGTCATCGCGCGTCAAAAGTACGCTCTTTTGATTCACTCACTCACTCGTTCGTTTCGCTGCTTTAAAATCAGCCAGCCCGGGCATGCGCCACACTTTTGAAAGCGGACGCTGGTGGATTCCTGCAGTGCCTACCTACTGGTTCTACCAACCACCCAACCGAAACCACCCCCTTTGGACGCCCCAACTGGGAGTCGGTTTGCCAATCCGCGGAACCGCGATATTCTTCAATCCACTCTTAAAACAGTCAATTCCAACCCGCATCTACCATATTTACCTAAGATTATATGTCCAATCCTATTTGAAATTCTTTTCAAACTGTGATATAACACTTGCAACATCTTCATAAGCGTCCCAAGAAATACTCACAAATGCAATATAAGTAATTGGTCACATTGGGACGGAGTTAGAAATATTTATTTAAAATTTTAAATGAGGCTCTAGTTTAGATATAAAAAAATCAATTTTTCCTGTATATGGTAGTTATGCGCCAGCAACGAAAATAACGAATGCAACCCTTCAATGTTTATTATGTTACAAACAGACAAACAAATAAAAAATATGAGGGTCAAACAAAGCATTGATTTGCATGGTCAGTTCATTTTGTAACCAGGGAATCGGTTAATGTTTATTTTATTTTAAATTTAGTCAAAAAAAAAGTACCTAACATTAATTAAATATAGGTTTAAATAATTGTTAAGAATTGACTTAAGGAAGTATCTCTTGTCGGTGCGTTTCGGAAGTATTAATATTTCACTGTCGAAAGAAGATATTTGAGCCCACTTATGTTGTAGGTATATCTACTTAAGAATATTAATTTTTCATTATGATAGATAACGGGAAGCGAAATAACATAATTACCACCCCTTTAATTAGTTCCGTAAACTTGCACCATTGAGAAAGAGCAATTAGCTGTAAAAGGGACGCCAAGTTGTCAGGCTGACAATTTAGACAGCGAAGCATTCAATGTTTGCGTCCATGCAACGACTTATCCACATATTTCTTGTTAAAAAGAGGACATTTGTGTTTAATAAACAATAATAATTAGAAAAAAGATTTTTAACATTGTTTGCTTCAATTAACTAATTATCTATAACCATATGGTATATACGTTTATTGGCCTCTGTCTTTTTCTCCGTTACGCCTTTGCACAATTCAGTTAAATACTGGACATGTGATAGCTCATATGACTGTTTGCGCATCACCCTCATTCTTTTCGGTTCACCCTCACACTGAAAAGTAATATTCCTCATCAGACACATTAGTCGCGAAGACGCTGAATCATGCTCTGTTTGTATCGGTTTCCTTGATGATCGGAACATGACTTGTGCTTTTCACACTTAAGAAATTAGTAGGTATAACTTACAAGACATCTGCACCTATGGTTAAGAAAGTGAACTCTAAGATGGCCGCAATATGCTTTGAAATGAAAAGTTTTTTTTTTGTGTACATTCTATACATTATATAGCAGTTTTTATGCGTTTGGATATCTTATCCGGTGCTCGATGAAATAATATAGTACAGCGAGGAAAATAAATACTTTCTGTAAAAACTAAAGAAATCCGGATGCATTTGTGTTTGAAAACCTCGGTCCGTGGACGATTCAATCGTTTTAATTTGCAATTTAAAATAGCTAAATAAAAACAAAAACGCGAAAATACAACACAAAAAGACATCAATACTAATTTTCAGTTCACTTTACGCGCATGGTAATTAGGCAAGGGTAGCGGATGTACTGCTCGAAGCGAAAAAAGGGTATTCATAGTTTTTACTTTTTCAAATAAAACAAGCCAAGGGTCAGCGGCAAACGTCCGCTATACGGGAATGATGAGTCCGAAGCTGTATGCTTCCGAAAGGGACCAGGGGAGAAGAGATGAATATCAATGTATGGATGGACAAGCTAGTGTATTTGGTTTGGCTTTACCAGTGGTGGCTACGACGTGAAATCCATAAAAAAAAGACTGTTAAAGATGTAGATCATTTTAATTAGTATGTAAACAAACAAAAGAGATAATATTAACGAACTTATAAGTTACACTTGGGTCACAATAAATGTATATCACATATTATCATTTGAATGGTTTTGAAGTCATCCAATATTATTAGTATTTCTTTAGTTTTTGATTTGTTTATAAGTGTGAATTTTCGTTCTGTGATCCCGCCACTGTTTTTTTTTTTTTATTTATATATATGTTTTTTTATCGACACTTCTTTCTCTGCACGAGTTTCGTTGCGATGCGAATGATGTGATGCCCATTGATGGCAACAATCAATATGGGATTTGTAGCCGACCAAATACATTTGGTCAGTTGCATGAGTGAGCGGGAGAGGTATAGAGACAACGGCCAATGGACGGCCACGAGGCCCCGGGCGCCAACGAAAATTAAAAATTTATGTTAGATATTAACTTTTTTTGCAAACCATTTTGCGAGGGATCCACGCCGAGTTTGTTTTTGGGTACCGCGTAAAAATTTGTTTTTCCCTGTTGTGTGTTTTCTATTATCACGTTTCTTCTTTAGCTACAAGTTCGCGCTTTGATCACCAGGAATATTTCGCCAAATATTTGATATTTTTAATTTCTACTTTATCTACACGGTGTACTTTAGCAATCATGTTTAGTTTATCGTGTTTCAATTACTATGAACAAAAAAAAAACAGTATTAACTAAACACAATTTTTAAAACACTTTCGAAAAGTGTTTGCCAATTTCTTTCTTTTTTTTCGAAATACTACAAACAATCGATGTTTTTATTGTTATTCATTTTGAAAACAAACATTTTTAAACCACTCATATAAAAAGTGAAAGTTTTAAGGGAATAACATAATCTATTACCTATAATATAATAAATAAGTATTGATTCTTATACATATTATTTAAAAGGCACTAATAAAATATAAGTATCATTAGAAGAAGAAAATAGTACTTAAGTTGATTGATGTGCTCGCATATGGTACAGTACAGTACGTTAGTAGGTATAGGACATCTGTTGATGTAGACGTATGCCAGCCAACGATGGCTGATTTGGTATGGCTCTTGTATGCTGACGTAGTACATACATATTTGCTTATGTATGTACATATGACTACTGCGGTATTATGAGCACTTAAGGTATCGATTGTCAGTTATTAACAAAGCTACTGATTTAAAAAATTTTTTTTTTTTACGTTACTATAGTGTCACATTATCCAAGACATATATACCTATATAGATAGACTTTTAAATAATAATAATAAATTGAAGTAAATATATAAAAATAAAAACATGTGAATATTATCGAAATAAAAAAAAAAAAATCTTAAAGATGATCACATTTGTATAAGTAACAGCGATCACAATTGTTTGTTTGACTGTATATAATAACGAGCCCATATAAACAAACCGATTACTCGTTTGACAATAGAGTTAACAGCGTATTATCATCTGTAATACATAAACCGCACATTGGTGCAATAATAAGCCTCATTTCATTCACAGATGCGTTTGTAATACACTCCTACACATACATTCGCATGTATTCACGTTATTATGGCATTATATGGGTTACCTACTACACACTTGCATCGATATCAAAACGATACAACATCTGTTGCTGGAAGACTCGCATCGAACAATAAAAGATTTATTTTTTATTCAAAGATACCACGGTTGTTTTAGATTATTTTATTTTTATTATTTGGGTAGTATTTAATTTGATGTAATGCGGTTTTATATGATTTGGGTTGGATGTAATCATTTTCTTGAGGATGAGTGAAGATTGCGAAATAAATTTCCTCGTCGAGACACCATCACACTGATGAAATATACTTAAATACGTTCTATGTAAAGATGCACTTCATTCGCCGGATTCAATCCCTTCTTTTACTCTCCGTACACTTGGCGTCTCTGTTCTTCGTATATTTTTTCTCTCCCGTATGAAAATTCAATAATTACTCCCAAGACCGCGGGCTCGTTCCTTCAAGACTACTAGCACACGTACTAAAAACTAAGGGGTTAGCAATGGTTGCTTACTATATATATATATATATATATATATTCATTTTACGCGCGCGGTAACGAGTGACGTGCTACCGGGATACAGGCACGGACTATGTATTGAAAAATGTTTTATTTTCTATTTATTTCTTATCATTCATTAACAATTTACTGCGTAATCTTCCATGGTGCAACATTCTAGATATGTCTGCAATATGAATATTCATAGGAATGCAAAACCTAATATTTGTAGAAGTAAGTGTATAGTATATATATATATATATATATATATATATATATATATATATATATATATATATATATATATATATATATATATATATATATAAGTATGGAAGTATGGAAGACGAAACATAAGAGGAAGGTAACTGTGTTAGAAACGGAGAAAATTATTTATATATATATATATATATATATATATATATATATATATATATGTGTGTGTGTGTGTGTGTGTGTGTGTGTGTGTGTGTGTATGTGTTTGATTGATGTACATACATCACACACACACACACACACACACACACACACACACATACATATATATATATATATATATATATATATATATGTGTGTGTGTGTGTGTTTGTGTGTGTGTGTGTGTGTGTGTGTGTTTGATTGATGTACATACATCACACACACACACACACACACACACACACACACATATATATATATATATATATATGTGTGTGTGTGTGTATGGGTTTGATTGATGTACATACATCACACACACACACACACACACACACATATATATATATATATATATATATATATATATATATATATATATATATATATATATATATATATATATATATATAGTGTCCCACACTGAAAGTATTAGATATATATTTGTTTGATAGGTACCAAGATACGTTTTAAATTCAAAGATTCTATATTTAAATGTGATTTACAAGTTCTAGAAGGTGTCTAAAGTAGTGAAATAAATTAGAGTGTATCGTTTGAATACCTATAATGAATGGCATATATGTAATTAAAGTAGAAGACGTGTGATGTGTAAAAGTCTGAAGACGTGCCTGTGTTGTCGGAACGCAGCACGAGAAACGTTCGAATCTAAAGAAAGAGCTACAACATGCGGACCCTAACCTGCCTCACACCACCGGCACGAGAGGTTTCATTTTGTATTGATCTCTGTTCTGTTCTGTTCTGTTAGTTCCCTTCCGTAACTCGAGTCCCTCCCGCGGAATCAATGGTCTCAAGTCTTCGACGTACATTTATACTAAGCGACTCAGTCATCATTGCGGCGGCGGTCGCAATTCACTTATATACATAATACACATCATCTTTCAATTATTACATTGCACACTGTATCAATGACATCTATAAGATGTATGAATATTTATTATTGCGCTGCAAATCCTTATTAATTCAGTATATGTTAAATAATAAATGATTTATAAGAAACATATAGCTGTATAGGTACATATTGATATTTAAGTCGAGTAGTAGATGCATTTGTAACCACGAAACAGGTGAAGTGAGAAAAAAGTAAAGCTTGGGTACGCAACAAGGATAGAAATGATCTCATTGCAGAAATGTTCTTCGCTTTCGCGTAGGTATAGCATAGTTAAGAATCGTGCGAGGGCTCGTAAGATATAGGTGGTCGCGGGTGTACACGGGGTGTAATGTGCGGGTATGAAGCACTCAGAGTGGAAAATGTGATTTCTTCATCTCCCGCTTGGGCGCAGTGCATGCAAAAAATTTATCCTCTGTTTAAAACACACAAGTTTCTTTCATGCAAAAATCTAAAGAGATTTGAGGGTTCAAGATATCTACATACGTACATAAGTATATGCTTTTACATACACTGATACATATGTATGTGCATACATACATATATGACGCAAACTATTCATGTTATAAAAATACTTTATGAAGAAACTAAATATTATTCTAATATTTTTGAGCAAAATATTTTATATATTATCTATTAGCAAAATGTTTACGAAAATTAATTGATTATTTCATTTGTATATATATATATGTACCTAGTTGAAGTAAACCGGATACCTAATTCTAGTTTGCCGAGTGAAGCGTGTAGGAATATTTGGAGCTTTATTTTTGTTTTTGAATCGGAAATACAAATTTCTGTCAATATTTTATTCGAAAGCTGATAATTTATTAGCGAATGGCACATGTCACATGCAGAACAAAGATATATTGGAATGAAAATTCCGGCCTCTCTATGTGATGCAATATGGGGCCTTTTGTGATCTATGCAATTTAAGTTTAATTACACTACCGCCACGCCACGCCACACCACTCTGGTTTGGTTGGATTTCACATTTTTCACTCTTCTTCATGCAAGCGCACACACTAATCTCTTATAAATTATTTATCTATCTATAGGTATATTATCATTGCCAATTTAGTATTTCTATTTTTTTTATTTTCTACATTCCGGTAAATAAATCTGTTGTGACAATTATCTGAAAAAAAAAAAACTCTTTCCGGTTAACATAGACTCCAATGCAGGAAGGAAACAACTACTAGACTGGTTACGGTGACATGGTGGTTGAGTAGCACTGAGAACATTTCGATAAAGACTAGTGTAGGTTTCTGAAAGACACACTTAGCTATCTCTCACGGAGATCACCCCATCCAACGTATTAAATTTCAGTATTCTTAAGAATTTACCATCATCGATATTTATCATGCCATTTATTCATTCAAGTCATTTTACTATTATAATTTCGATGTTATCTCTCCAATTTAAGCACTGGTGCTAAACCAAAACAAAAGTTAACTTTGCACATCTGCAAAGTTCTTTCATCCGTGCAAATATTTGTTAAGTATTAGCAAAATTGTCATTCCATCAAATAGCAAAAATCCTCGTGATCTAGAATGATGCATGACTTGTTTGACCTGTGTGACCAGGTGAGACTCATATCGTAAACACAGAACAACAATAACAACAAAAAACAGTAATAAAAAACAATACGAAAAAATCCGACCACGACCGGAACAGGAAACCAGACGAGTCACCGGGCCCATCTCCGGCAGTACGTACAATCACACCTTCATATTATGACGTCATCGTAGTTCTTTCCGGTTTTTCTATCCTAACCTACTTATCAACATTCGAACTGACCAACAAACGTCATCATCATTATTATTCGCTGTAGCAATCATTCATTTAAACTTTTAATATTGTAATTGCGATCGCAAATAACGGGATCACTTTTATATGTATAGGTGGTGGAGATGATACTGTTAGTTTTAAATTAAATTAATTTTCTAACGATGGGAATAATTACTCTGCATATTATTTGTCCAATCCTTATTTTGTCATTAGGGCATCATTAAAAGTACATGAAATAATTTTAATTTCGCTCGGAGCGGTTCACAAAAAAAAAGAAAAAGAATTTGAAACCTTTCCTTGTACGACGAAAAAATCCTTTGAAAAATTACGAAAGTTTCGGCGATATTTGAGAATCCATTCGACTGCGTCCGCAATTCGGTTCTTCGTCATCAGCATGAAGAGTTGACAACTGAGAAAAAGGGGGAAACACATTCTTCTGAGGTCTTTACCATCATGATGTCTTGCAGGCCACTCCAGAGCACGGTGTCCCTTGTCTGAATATACACGCTACGCTACCTACTCACAGAACCCTTCGGTGTTGGTTCGTTGTCTGGGAAGAGGACATCTCAGACATGCTTCTTTTTTAATGGGATCGCTAACGCAAGGGGAAATGATTCTTCGCGTTTTATATGCGTATATTACACCGAATGCGGTCGTAAACACGTGTATAGTCTATACGTAAATATAAAGAAGTATACTTTAGTGTAGACGAGTTTTTTTTTTCTAAGTAAGTAAGTACTTTGAAAAACGAAACAATAGAGTGTTCTTAAATTAGTACCTTAATTATTAACCTAGTAATCAAAAAAGTATCATGCTTTATGTTGCTCCGCCTAAATGTACCAATGAATGAACGTTTTCGTAATTGTATACTGAAGTAAAACCGAAAGTGATTCAAAATCTCAATAACGTATAGTATAAACAAAGCAATATCACTTTGATTATGCTTTCAGGACACTTTCCATTATTATAACTAAGCACACATCGTTTTCTTGTTTGACAATGGTGTTATAATCGTATTACGAATTAAGTAAGCGCCATACGTATAAGTAATAAGTTTCTATAAAGGTATATAACATAGGCGCACGTTAACTATATTTAAGTGATATTGTTTTGTAAATAAGAGACATTCCGCGCGATTAAGGAAAACCACTTAGATAGGTATTTATTATTTAAAAGTAGTTATATACCTACGTACAATAAAGTTTAAGTCGAATTTTCTATAGTTAAAAGCTTCCATTATGAATTATTGATGTATTTAGTTGTTTTTATTTGATGAATTTATTTCAATAATTTGTCGAATGTATGTGATATGTATGTAGGTACTAGGTAGATATAATTTGCACATATAACAAAGATAAAATGTAGTTTTTATGTTTATAAGAAATGAAGCGCCCCCTCGATCTTAAAATAAATACGAGTACGAAACAAAAAAGTTAGTATAAAAATCCAATTTGACATAAAGTGATTTACAACACCACGGGCAACATGATGTCTATATGATGTCTGTAATAAACACATAGGTATGTATGTACATTTATAGCATTTATAAAACAAGCTATATCGTCGGGCGGAAATAAAGACGTGTTTGTTTTGTGTTTTTATGCATTTTCCGTTTGACATTTTCATCATTTTCTTTACATTTTCCCATAAACCAGGTGCTGACATATAAAATGTTACAGTATGGTAGAGCTGTTAAAATCTTACAGCAATAAAAAAACAACCACAATTGGTCTTCTTTTCGTCCCTCGTTGACGCTTTTTATAAAATACGGTCTACTTGACATTTTACCAATGTATGTATGTATGTATGTACGACCGCGCAAAGGACGTACTCAACAAGCGTCTCAACAACTAACACACATCACATAATCATCTTTTTCCCTCGACAAACTTTACTATTTTCTACTTGTTTATTTATATCTATATATATATATATATATATATATATATATATATATATATATATATATATATATATATATATATATATATATATATATATATATATATATATATATATATATATTGGCTAATTATGAATGTCAAAAATTCAAATATAAACAAGAATTTAAAATGATGATTTTTAAAAACTTAATTAATTTACTTTACATTTTATTAAATTCAATCAAAAAATTCTGAACAAAAAATAGAAAAAAATAAAACAAATTTAATTTTATAAAATCTAACAAAAGAAAATTACTTCAATTATACACGAACGCCAACAATTTCCTATTCATAGCACATACGATGAAGTTTTGTATAATAAAATTTTAAAAGTGGCACTGTCTACCCATATGTAGATATATATATATATATATATATATATATATATATATATATATATATATATATATATATAACATATGACATCATAGCCGGTGTAGATGTACCCTTATAATTTCGGGATATTTGAAAAGAATTGCATATGAAATAATATAGTAATGCATTATTCAAAGAGTGCTACGTACATATATGAAAAGTAGCAAATTATATCACATCACATCAAATTATATACAAGGACACACTGGATAAAAAGGTTTTCTATTAACGTTTTATTATTTCTTTTTTTCCAATTTCGTGCTCTTTATAAAGACGATCAAGTAACCTGTTGTTAACAGTCACGGCATATATGTATGTATGTATGTATGTATGTATGTATGATTTCACATTTATCTTCAAGTTGGTCACAAGCTGCATTTAATAATAAAATATTTATTATTTCCATTCAAAGTTTGTTGAGTTAAGAATATTTAAGTTTTTATTGTGTTAATGTTTTAAACAATTATCTGATAGGTACTTTTTTCTGTACTTATAGTTGCAAACTTGCAATTTATATTTAATAAGTTTCATAAAGAAAAAGTTCTAGAAAAGGTTGATCGTACGTAGGTATACCTATATATAATTCAAGACTTAAATATATGTATTTTCAAGTTTCTACACAATTACTTTTAAATATTTAATTTGATATTTTTCGAATAACAAATTTTCTGACCCATTTTGAGAGGAAAATTATAAAATTAATCAGAGTAGCTTCGAAAGATAAACATATGTATGTATATATATATATATATATATATATATATATATATATATATATATATATATATATATATATATATGTATGTATATATATATATATATATATATATATATATATATATATATATATATATTTTAATTAGAATAATATCAAAATTAAGAACTTCCTCCAATTAAAAGTTCTAAACAACAAAGTCAAAAGAATCCGATGTAAAAAAGACGAAAATTAAATAGGCCGGAAACGTGCGATATGCCATAAAAAAATACTCCACACTTGTATGCAAAAAAGTTGTTGCGCCTCTCTTCTCTATGTATAACGCGTGGTTCTCACGTCAATTGTCTTGAAACAAATGCGCATATATACACACACACACATTCACAGTGTGTCGCGTTCTATCTATGGATGTGCACATCCAAAGTTTACTTGCTCCGTTGGTCACAGAAAAACGGCACACGTCACACGAACACTTTTTTATGCTATTTCAAAACTTATATATGTATGCACATGTGGTGTACAAGTTCAATGCCAATGTATTGATACCTCCAGTCACTAAACAATTCATATTTGTCGCTTTTGTGCCTTTTTTGACTGCATCGTTTATTAATTATTAGCAATTAAATTAAATTTGGTGGCGACAGAAATGCACTAATTAACAAAACAATTTAAGTATGAGCAAAGTTTATGAAATTCAATAGGCAATTGTTTGTAATTTTTTTCGTAAGAAAACTTATTATTAAAATGATATGTCGTGTGTATATTTAAATATTTCTACGTATGAACAGCATTGCAGACAGATGACACATGATCTCTGTCCCTCTGCCTCCTCCGCGTGTTGCTTCATCATCATCATCATCATCATGAAATTAGTGTTTCGACGATGGCAGAGTTGTTAAAAGTAATACATTCGCGTGATGCGCTTAAGTGTCACCATCCGCTTGCCTGGTTGTCGAATTAAAGAAAAACGGAAGAACTTGTTAAGTTAAGTGAATGTTTTCTCGCGATTTGTACACTACAATTTCGTTACTTAAAATAGCTATGAATAATTTATTTTACGCACCTATCGTACGATTTATGTAAACATAATTGCAATAAAAAATAAACGCAATTTAGGTATAATTTCAAATAATATGTGTTGAATTGTTTTATAAAATAAAACATTTATTTAATATCGATTTCAAAAAAGTAATAATAAATTATATACTTCTTAAAGTGATTTATCATTAGAGCTTATCAGAAACACATGTTCATAGACAGACATTAATTTCAATGTACGCCTCCAAGATTGAATTTCAGTATAAATAAGTTCAAATTTATTTTTCTTTTATTATCAAAAATTAACAGACATAATCAATTAATAAACACATATTTTTCAAACCTATATATGTATGTACCTAGTAAAATTGTCTATTTGTGAATATTCTAATAAAGATATTTCCAATAGTATCTAAATGTAGTAAATATTATTATTATTATTCGTATTGTATTTTGTGTTATGTCTGATTTGTATAGAATTAAATTGATGAAATAAATGTTTCTATTAATTTATAAATTGCGTTATGGTAATCAATTCAAACAAAGTGCATTGGCGGAAGTAGTCAAAAAAGATCATCCTTATCAAGTGAAGTATGGAAGGAAATGGAAGCTTATTTATGAGTCTTCAGACTGCGGTAGAATATTCTTTATATTTTTATATGCGCATTCAAATGTTGTATGCATACATACATAGGTACCTAACTATATAATAATAAGCATTTTAATTTATTAACGAGACTCTCGCTTAACTGGCAATTATCGACACCCCTGAGTGGGATCCACGTTATTAGCTCTGTCCGGTGGACTCCTCCTTAGAACTATACCCGAATTTGCAGGGCCGTACTAGTTTATAAGATTAAACTAATATATATATTTATTCAAATCTTTATGACATGATGACAAGTCGTAATATGCTTATACGCCAACAAAAACAAACAGAAACGAAAGAATGAAAAGGACGATATTTGCTGATTTATAAAATAAATCAAAATAGCACATTTTAATTTAAAATTAAAACATTTTAAAACAATTAGACCAAAATCAAACTTCGAAATATCCTCATGTGATAAGTAAGAAGGCTCTGATCACTTCTTACCTATCACAGACGAAATATAAATTTCCACATATTGTCTATTTTTGTGTGATAATTCCTAGCTAAGCATCGCTTTTTTATCCTTAATGTGACTCTGTCACCAACCCCCTCCACACCCTTTTGATCCCTATCAAACTTCCTCATTACACTTACTTCCTTCGCTCACCGTGAGATGTCATCACTAATCGTTCTAAATGCCCTGATTTATAAAGCGTTTGTACTCTTCTATTTGGCCAAGTACTGATTGTACTGGTGTCTTCAATCTTGAAGAATTAAAACCACTTAAGACAGACTCTGGCTTTGTCATATTGAAATTTTATACAAGAAAAAATCTATTGTCACCAGGCGACTAATCTTCATAGAAAATACTATATTGTACAATAGTTTACATCATAAAAATATTTATAAATATTGCGTTTATTTTCATTGGTATGCAATAACCATAAAAATATATATATATATAGTAGTATAACGGTTTTTCACAAGACATTTTACAAACATTCGAAATGTCTGTTTGGCCAAGGTTAATAGAGTTGAAAATAAAGCTGCTACCTGAACTTTCTTGGGGTTCATTGTAATTCAAAATAAAAGATTACCTTTAAGACTAGGACGCTAGGTGAAATATCACAATTAGATTTCGTCGGAATACGGTGTGGCTGACTGGGTTTATTAAGGGGCAGTGATGTAAATGGAGTGTGGTATGGGTGTAGAAGTTTCGGTTTTGCAGTCGCAACTTAAAGAAAGCGAAGGGGAACTGCACAGGTATTTTTCACGTTGAAATTGTAGTTAGTTCCCACAAGGGATGATTTCTGTTTTGTTGCATATCCTCCCATATATTGGTGTGATTTTTGAAAATATTTAAATGTTTATTAACAATTACCATAAATGATATTATTATTATTATTTTCTTAAAATGCTATTTAACTTGAGAAGTAATTGTCGCCTGTGACGGAGACCTATGGGAAAACTTAGAAACGCACACAACGTTGATGGTGTTCAGATCGCATGACGGAACCGGAAATACCACGGCACTTGCGATCACGAGCGAAATGCACCATACATTACCTCGCATACACAACACCCATATGCCACATACATTGCACATACCTATAATGAACACACCGGAAGTTTATCTGCATCTTCATAGTGTTTCACCACTACAATTGCATGTGCTTCATTTATAGTTCCCATATGACCCACTGTGCACTCTTTGTAACAGACGTATTTTTATAATATGTTTTTGACTTTGCGACGCCCTAGTGGGACATAATTACTATGAGTAGATTAAAATTAGGATAATTTTCTCCCCTTAATTCTTTTAAGAATTATATTTTTGTTTTATACTTTATTTCGAAACCGTTTTCTGTATTTATCTACCGTCTTCATAAATAATGAAATGAAATATTGTTTTCAAAACCACAGTCTTCCCAACCAATTTTTGTTAACTACGCACGTGTATTTAAAAAAAAAAAAAGTAATTTAGTAATTTTATAATAAAATACATCGTGTTTTAATATAGGGGATGTGAAATTACCTACTTCCTTTAGAATACAGTATCTCACCCTATTCAGAAAACTAGTACATTGTTATCTGTCTTTTATATAATAGTTATAAATATCGTGCCATATGGTTGCGAAAGTGGTTCCCTATTTCTCACACACTACGCGGATATCCACACAAACTCCTAGGCCATCTGTTTCAAAAACGTATTTCTTATCAGTTCATTTATGTGTGTGGCGCACTGGGTATCAAAATATCATTCACAATACATTTAAAAAATATATTTGCATACCCAAAGTAGTAGTTGATTTTTTTTGTAATTTTTTCTCAGAAAGTTTCAGGAAATGATGATTATTTTACGTAATAAGTTCAACTCTTTTATATAAAGAGGCTACAGGTCTTTTTTTTTATGTCTTTTGTGCATTGGGACGCAAGGACTTACATATAACAATGGATTTTTTTCTATGACAAACTTGATTTAAAACTTCTTCTTTTATGTTAGTTATAATTAGCAGTCGGACAGAATTAATTAGCAAACTTCTGAAGACTTTTTTCGCTTCATATAATTCCAGGGGTTATACGAAACCGCATCTTTTGAAAGTGTATATTTTTAATTGACATTTTTTGAGTTAATTAACGAATTGAAACAATTCTTTGGATGCCGCGACGAGCAACGTTGGTCCGGTGGTAACAAGTAACAAGACAGATCTGATATTGTGGTGGCGCGTCTCTGCCAGCAACAGTTGCCCGCTTGCCCATGCCTTTGAGTCTGGACAGGTGTGCCTCAGCTATACGCACTAATGCACACTGCTTCCAACCCATTTTCCCCCAACTAATCCAACACACACACACACACATATGACTCTTAGGCACAAGTCTTTTATGTATACATACATACTTTTATACATTTGTTTTGTTGCAGGTATTGATATGGGCGACTATTCTTAAAGTGGGGATCGACACCACCGTGGAGGGGACATATAAACGTCCAATAGCATCGTTTGTACCTATGATGTCATCGGAGGAGGAGACAGAGTTTGGTTTGTACGCAGATAAACTCCTAAAGAAAGCGAAAAGAACTAGACAACGTGTGGACGCCGGCGAGCCACGTAACAGCTACTCGTCGATCCCAAACTTCAGTTCGCGTCCGTCTTTCCTTGGTGGTAACAACAATTTATACGGCGCCATTTTTACTCAACAGCAACATTTCGGTCTATTTGGACCGGGGTTCGGACCCGCAAAGATGTTAAACGAGTTACTCGGCCGCCAGAAGGCCGAAAGTGGTGCAGCAGCAACGGACAGTGGTGACGAAGTGGTAAAGTTCGAGTGCAACGCGACGCGGTGTGGTGCAGGCGCCGACGGCAACAGTCCACCGCCTAACGATCTCGCGCACCACATGCTACGAGACATACTGCAGGGCAGAAAGCACGAGTTGCTCGGGATTGAGCACGGCACGGACAACAATAACGGAATCATCACGAACAATAATAACAATAACAACAATAACAACGAAACAATCAAGGCGCAGCAACAGCGTGAACAAACACAGCAACAGATTCCATCACAGGTGGTGATAGGAGACTTGAGTGACCAACAGCATCTACAGCAGCAAGGCAGGGAATCCACCGCGGCGACAACGGCGGCAACGCAGCGGGGCGTAAATATTACAACAGAATCGCAACAACAGCAACAAATACATCAGCAGCAACAACCAGACGCAGTGTTAGATTGTGACGATCTGGTAGGGGACGGCATTGGACGACAGCCCGCCGCCTCCGAACTTATGGACGAAGCGCTCACGGGCATGGACACGGATTCGCTACCTTCACCAAAAGTGGAACCAGCGAGTCCAGCGAAACCTGAAGACGCGAAAAAAGCGCGCGTCGAAAACATCGTATCAGGTATGAGATCGAGTCCTGCGCCACCACAAGTCAATGGTTGCAAGAAACGGAAGCTGTACCAACCCCAGCAACACGACAGTGCAGCAGATCGGTATATAGACGATGAGGAAGATGAACTTGAGCCGATTCGACAGCAGAAGCGGATAGAAAAAAATGCACTCAAGTCACAATTAAGAACAATGCAAGAGCAGCTCGCGGAAATGCAACAAAAGTATGTACAATTATGTACGCGCATGGAACAAGAGTCGAACTGTGAAGAAGTAGAAGAGATCACAAGTGACACGGAAGATACCAGTAAACGCACACCAATTAGCTCGCCATCAACCAGAGAACCACCAGTAGCACCTAGCAGTGCACCACCGGTATCGCTTGCCCAACAGGTCAGTAAATTAAAAATCGGACCTCCGCATATACCACCACACTTTAACGGTATGATGCACGAACACCACCATCACCCGCATATGAGTAACGCAGCGGCCATGTACCTTGGAGTCAGTCACAAGCTGTTCCTTGAGCAAGAGGCACGAATGGCAAAAGAAGCTGCAGTTGCTGCGGCGGTAGCCGAATCACAGCATCACCACCACCAGCAACAGCAGCAGCAGCAACAACAACAACAACAACATCAACAACAGCAGCAGCAGCAGCAGCAGCAACAACACCAACAGCAACGGGAACAACAGCATCGGGAGCAACAACAACAACAACAGCAACAGCAGCAACATCACCACCTTCAACAGCAGCAGCAACACCAGCAACAACCACCACCATCAGCGGCAGTACCAAAACCAGATAACATTGCCGAACGATTAAACATGATTAGAAATATGACTCCAACTGGCTCGGAATTGGAGGGTCTTGCAGACGCGTTAAAATCAGAGATAACTGCATCCCTTTCGAATATCATCGATTCAATAGTGACACGATTTGTGCACCAACGGAGGCTGAAACAAAGCGAAGCATCCGCGGCTGCTGAACAGCTAAACAAAGATCTAATGATGGCATCACAAATGCTAGATCGGAAGTCACCTCGAACCAAAGTTGCAGACCGACCGCAACAGCCTGGCCAGATGTTAAATGGTAGTGGCAGCGCGCAAATGATGAATGGTGCGGCCGGTAACTATCCGCAGATGATGCCCACAGCGATGCACATGAGCAGTATGCAGAAACCAAGTGAATTGCATATCCGACCACCAATGTTCCAACCACCCAAACCACCGGGTCTTGGTGCAGTACCACTGTATGGTATGGGTCAGCATCCGTTTTGTGCACCGGAACGAGACCCTGAACAGAATGAAGCTTTATCGCTGGTTGTCACACAGAAGAAAAAACGACACAAGGTCACAGATACACGGATCACACCACGAACGGTGAGTCGTATCCTGGCGCAGGACGGTATGGGCATGTCACCCGCTAACATGGAACAGAATAGTTGTCCGTCACCGAGGCCGTACCACCAGCCCCCGCCTATGTTGCCAGTCTCCTTACCGACTTCTGTCGCCATCCCCAACCCGGGACTCCACGAGTCCCAGGTCTTTTCGCCGTACAGTCCGTTTTTTCACGGGCCCAGCCATGGACACCACATACCAATGAAGGTAAATACATTTCAACTTTGTTTATATTTTTTTCCATTTGATCTAGGTACCTAAATTGATTTAGCGACTAATGTGTACGTTTTTTTTTTCTTTCTTCTTCATAATTTTTAGGCGTCTTCGTCTCCGCCAGGTATGATCAAAATGGACCGTGATTCACCACCTCTGCCGCATCCGCCGACGCTGTTGCATCCCGCGCTGCTGGCAGCCGCGCAACATGGCACCTCACAGGACTACGGTCACATACGTGGTCCTTCCGGTACAATGAACATGGACACGGGCGACCGTAACTCGGACTGCAACTCCGGCGACATTAGCTACGACGGAATTCAACCTACAATATCCTTTTCTATACTAAATTAATTCATAGTCGTAATAAGTGCCTACTTTGAAACAATCATTTTTTGTTTTGTTGTAAATGTTGTTTATTTCGAATATATTCTCACAAAATAGAAGTTGAATGAATTGATTGAATTAACTTGAAAGACGAAAACTTGCTTTAGTCAGCGATAGAAAATCTTACAAATAATTAGTTTAATAATGTATATACGATAGATTTACATTGTACGGCTTCCGATTCTCTTATTGGTTACAATAGGTCAACTTCCGTCTCTGCATTTTCTAAGGTCTCTATTTAATTCTATTCTCAATAAGAAACCTTATCACGAAAAGGATCTAACGTTAATTCTCTGCATAAAATCAAATTCACTCATCAAGTGGCTACTTTTCTCGGAAATACAAAAACATTATCGTAGTAATAATAATAATATCCTTATTTTTCAACAAAGAGATTGAGATATCTACATACATATGTGATGACGACATATTATTACATACGTAAACGTTATCACAAAGCCATTGGCAATTTGCTGTTGCATTTATTATGAGCACTAGTTCTTAACATGTTATTGTCCTCTTACTTGTGAGAATATTTTTTTAAAAGCACGTGCTTCTTTTCACCAAAGAAACAGAATAAAAAATGATTCGTACACGGATAGATAATCATTTTAAAATACATTTCTTATTTGCGAAATACATTCATTTAAATTAAACTTCTTTTTTACTTAATAATTTATTATTATTATTATTTTACTTTGATAGTTTACTATTTATTTATTAGAAATGAAAATGATTTCTAAGCAATTTTAATAATAAGTTATAAAAAATTGATTGGTCACTTATAGAGAAATGTATTTTTTTAAATGAATGACTCTGATAGAATAGAATAATGTGACACGGATTTGTGTAATATTTCCTTAATTCCTGTGCACTCGTCAACATTGACACCAATGCATCTCAGGAAGGCCAAACTCATGTTCTTCTGGGTGCGGTACCCCAGTTCAGCGGTACTGAAAATGTACTTTCCCGATATCAAGTTCAACAAAAACAACACTGCCCAGCTTGTCAAGTGGTTCTCCAATTTTCGGTAAGTGAATCACACCAAGCATGTTTGCATTTCTATTTTATTGTCATTTTTTTCCTTGTCTAAATGTGGTTTATCTGCTATATATATACATATGTACATTATTGTAGATAACAATTGTCATGAGACTTGTGACATTTCCTCAAAATGAGACACTTGCTCAGGGTTTTTTCTTTTTTTAAACACTTAAATAAACCACGGGATTTTATTACTCTGATAGCTGCTATCATGTTTTAAAAAGCGCATATAATAAGATCTAATTTTAAGATTAATATCAAACAAACAAAAATTACAGGATATTTATATAATTTTTAATCATTATTTACAAATATACTTGAGCCGTTTTTTTGTGTGCAAAATGACTATATTTGAGTTAAAATTCTATAAAGCACAAACATAACTAGATAATAAATCCGGTATCAAATTTTTCGTGTTTACATTTTAATAAACTTGTATACAAGGTTATAACCGTTAATTTTTATTTGCCCATTTTCGCAAACATTTTTAACGGCACTGATTATTGGACCACACACATACATACTGCACGATTTTTTCGAAGCAGTCCACATAGTGGCTTTGCATACATACATATATTCGCTCAGTTTATAGAACAAAGCATTTCCCGTTTCATTTGCTGGGTGCACACACACACACACACACACATGCATCATTCATGGATACATGGACGCAATTGTATGTGTGTATTAGTAGTATATGGGACGCTAACGTATGGGTTGGCTTTGAAATGAAAACTGCCGGAAAAGTTATTTTTTACATGTGTGGGTTAATACTGCTAGGGTAAAACATATATCATACTGTCTATGTGTATGTAAGCTATGTTTTTTTTTAATGCGTGCCCTAATAATCATTTGTTCTTTTAGTTCATTTGTTTCTGACCTATTGCGTTTTTGAGTTTTGCCTACTTGATTTGTTACTCGGTACTTTTTATAATTTCGATTATTATTACACAAAATGTTACGTTTCATATGTTTGCATTCGACTGAGTTCCCCAAGTTAAATTAACTAATTTACCGTGATTTTAGATCGTTGTATTGCAACTACAAACTCAAAACATAAATATATCTATACATTTGAACCATTGACAATCATTTTTTATCGTAATTGATTTTTATATTCTTAGATAATATATATATATATATATATATATATATATATATATATATATATATAATAATTTTTTTTTGGATGAAACAGTATTTTCATACCGCTGCCACCAAATAATTTTACATTTTAATCTGAAATCGTCATATTTCAAAAACGTTAAAATAAAAATTAATACTGATTTAATTTAGGAAGCAATAAAACGTAAATCATCCCTTTATTAACTGATAGTCTTTAGTGTAAACAAGATAATTGTTGTTTTCACATTTATTATAAAGATAACATTTCATTACCGACAACAAATAAATAATTGAAATGCGTGAAACTACTTTATATTTAGTGTAGTAATAATATTATTTAGCAAAATATATATTTTTGTATAATTATTGCTAGACTCAAATTGAAAGAAAAACTCGAGCTTTTCTTTTGTAGTTTATAAAAAAACTTAATATAAATATTTATATAGGTAATTTATAGAAAAAAAATAATTTCATTTGATATACAATCTATTGATTCAATTTCTTTAGCTGTTGTCATTTTACGAACTTTTTCATTACCTCACATTTCTTTACGTAGATTTACGGCAAAGATATCTGAATGTCGTCACGCATATATACATATTTTATATCTTTCGCTGGAACTAATATAAGGAAACATCGAACAAATGTAAGATTTGCGATAAGAACGCCATTTGTTTTATTTACTTTATCAAATGTGTTTTCGAACAAATATGATATTGAAACAATTTAAATTTATCAAATGAAATTAATAATAACGAAAACTGTATCATTATTTTGAGCATCATTCATTACCTACTATAATAAATTTAGTTCAAAATCGTATAGAATTAATTTTAGTTTTGGTAACTGTTTGAATATAAATATTTGATTAAAAATGTATAAAAAATCCGGTAATTAAAAAGTTAGAAATGCAACATACTCATCAAATAAAATCAAATCCTCGTATAGTACATACATACACATATATGTAATATCAAAGTCGCATTTGCTTACAAGGGTTAAAAAAGAATGGTAATGGTAATGAGTGAGATGGAAATATGAAGTCAAGAGAACGTTTCTGTCTCCGACGATATACTGACCGGAAATGAGTGTTAGTAGAACGACGTTACGGTAGGATCGAGCACTAACCACTCACTGCCCTTTCCGTTTGCAAACATAAAATTCATCTTCCTGATAATCAAGCAAGCATCGTCTTACGCTGATGAAGACTACTTGTAATTAGTTTGTGGATTATTAATTTACAGATGGTAATTAATTTCATTTTCTCAGCCTCAGTCATTTCATTTGGTCAAACTTTGATTTTATATTGATTTATTTTCTCATATCTATTTCAATTATAAATCAAAATACATATGTATGTAGTGTTAAATATATTTGAGTACATTATTAAAATATCACTTAATAATTTATAAACGGAAATTAACTATAGAAAATTCCATTGAATTAAATCGTAAAGAAAGTCGGTGTTTGTGTGATTCTTATATATATGTGTGTGTGTGTGTGACACATATAGTAATAAAACGTATGCATAGAGCATTTAACACGTGAACGCAACGCATACGTAAGCGTAGTCCACGTATGAACGTAATCGCACATGCATACAAGATTATAAAACCATATATGTATGTATGTATGTATGTATGTAGGAGACAGCGGCTGGTTTTGAAATGTGGAGATTTATTGCGTACTATACTCAATTAAAAATAACTTAATTAAGGTCTTGAGACTAATTAGTGTAGGTTGGCATTTTTCCTCGTTTTCGTCCTTCTTTATGTGTTGTTATCCTTGTTTATTCCACTTTTTTTTATATACTACCGTCAAATATATAGCGAAAAATGCAATGCATATATCTCTCTCTTTCTTTCTCATTAGCTTTGATGTAATTAGTCATTAGTCGGCCAAAATGTGTTCTTTAATACCCGCTAATCGTACTGTAATACTGAATACAAGCAACAATCAAGTTTTTCTGGATACATTGACATTGTGTATCATTATTGAGATTCCCAAACGGTAAATAAATGTTCAAAAAGACATCTAAACACTATAAAAGTGTCAAGGAATAATAATAAACTAGAAATGTATTCGCATCGTATAAATTGAAGAAGATGTGTATGAAATGAATTTATAAGTATACGGTGGCACTTTTCATATTTTAATAATGATCGCTTAGCAGAAACACATCATGAATGTGCATTGTTTTCGGGTGAACAATTGTAACGTCTCTTACATTTATTAATTTTCTGAAAAGACGTCTTTTTCCCGCCCCGTCCTCAACAAACTGTCTCATTTTTACATGCGTAGCTATACTAATGCTCTTGGTTGAAGCCAACGAAGCGCGAATTATGCACCCGTGTTATATTTCTGTTAGTACGCGCGAGGAACCTATAGTCTTTAAAAATGTATCAGTACTTGTTAGTTAACTTGTTTAATTAACTTGCTTCGTTCTTTTTCCCTTACAAATTGGGATTGACTAATTAATAAAAAGTCTCAACTTAACAACTTAGTTACCTATCGATAAATAAATATATATATATATATATATATATATATATATATATATATATATATATATATATATATATATATATATGGGATAAGTACATAAAAACAACCATAAAAACTAGCTAGCCTTTTTTAAAAATAAAATACTTGCGTCTTGCGCTAACATTGTTCATCATATTCACAATCATATGACCTCTTTTCAGTTCAAACCCGTATATTTAAGAAATCCATTCAGATTAACATATCACCTGCTGAGTTGTGTATATATATATATACATATATAATATATAGAAAGCAAAAAAGTAGTACCTATAGTATGCGAAGTAATGAATTAGTGAATATAGCTAATATATATATATTTCACGGTAAGACCCTAGCAGTAACCAGTAACGGTTTTCTTGAAGAAGTTCGTTGGAATCTTCGCAGAACGGAACAATAGTGTTTAAACATCTGCCACTGTGATTTACCCTCTCAAGACTCGTGCCTTTACCCTCTTTAAGAAAGTGTGCCAACTTATAAGACATTTTTCTTCAGGGTCACCCAAGGTATATAATTTAACCGTCAAAATCAACCCAAGTTGAAATAACATATAAAGAGAGACCTATGACCTTTTTGCTCAATGTTATAAAGCTTTTATTACTATTATTATACAGTAAATGAAAATGTCTAATTGCACAAATAACTGCATTTCTAAACATTTAAGTCACTCTAAATATGTTCGAAACAATCGTAATTATTTCATTAATATATATATATTTTTAAAATTTTTGGATGCCCAATTTTGTTGTAGTTGTATAATTGAAAAGCGTGAGAACTTTCTTTCAAGTACAGTATCCGTAATCGTATAAAATGTATGTTGGTCGTTTTGTACACCCCTGCTGAAGTCTAGGGATAAGGGGGGTCGACCCTGTGACTTACCGAATGCATTCTATTTGAACAATAAGCACATATATATATATATATATATAGCGTATATACAAGGAAGGTATAACTCGCTCGTCACAAGGACAGATGTTTCAACGAAAATTTTTACGAAAAACCGTTAGGCAAGGGTCTGCAACAAGGGACATCTAGCCCTTGCACTTTTTCAATCTATACAAGGCCAATAAAAAGTCTAAATAAATAATTGCTATCAAATATACCTACATAGTAGATGAACATAAGTCTTAGAGAATTGTATGTACGAAATTTAAAACTCTAGTATGTATGTACGCGGTGTAAAATGAACAAGTACTTTAGCAGATTTGGATTTATTCTGATTAGAATAATTCAGGTGCTATAGTCAGCAACAAGCTGTTTGGCACTTGTGTGTGTGTGTGTGTGTGTGTGTGACTGAGAAATGCATCGGATTGTTGAAAACGACGACACTGTATATATAACTTGTGTGTGTGTGTGTGTTATTATATTGATTCTGCCGACACGCACAGAGTGCCAATTAGAACCATTTCATTATATCTACATACGTATGTATAAATGTCTGATTTCACATCATGGTGCAACAGTGCACAACACCCTACATACTAAATATGTAAAAACCCTAGAGAAGAGGATTCACTTCCCATTCCGGTTGTGGCAATGCCACCATTTCAAAAAAGCCATTTAAAAAACAAGAACTGCACGTTCTTGACTTTTAGCACTAGGTATTATAAACATTGAACATATAACCATTGTTTATTTTTTGTACACATATGTACGAGTATGTATGTACACTAGATAGAAACTAGAACTAAATACTTGGATATTTGAAACATACATAAGATAAATAAAATACTTAATAGATTATATATATATATATATATATATATATATATATATATATATAGGACGTGAAATATATGCATAAAGTACCTACATATGTATGTTTATAAAATAATACAACGAAATGTCGTTGATAAACAAGTGAAATTGAATAAGTCGTTTATTGAAATAATATGTGGGTGGATCTTATCAGTAATTGTTTGCATCTGCCACATTGTTATCAATATGAAGTCGGCCCCTTTCTCTCTGGTACACCTGTATGTAGGGTTAAATATTGACATTAGGATGTAATCTTTATCAGTCGTCTATATTACAATTTTCCGTATCAATAGGTTCTTTGTACTGGTACAAAAATCAATTCATTTTAAGCGAAAAGACTTGAAAAAATCAATTTAAATTCGAATCAAAATAATATCTAACGATTGTGTTTTCTTTTTTTTAAAGAGAGTTTTACTATATCCAAATGGAGAAATACGCACGACAAGCCGTCTCCGAAGGTGTGAAAAATGCCGATGATCTTCACGTGAGCGGAGATTCGGAAATCTACCGGGTGCTCAATCTGCATTACAACAGGAACAACCACATCGAGGTATGGGGCCCGCAGGTTCGTGCCTCAACCAACACGCGCTGTGGCATGACCGCTTTTTTTTTATTGTTTTCCTACTCTTTTTTACTTTTTTTAAGTATAATACCGAAAATAGACCTCTTCAACTTACAAAATTCTAATTTTGATTACATACATTTTATAATTCTTCTATATCTAATGCCAAATAATAAAACTTCATCTGTCTCTTTTAACTATTTTAACATAGCAGTATATGCCTACTAATATAATTTCTTCAATCATAAATTCTGTTCTTATTTTATTATATTTTGCATACGCTTTAATTAAGTAATTATCGTTGCATTTCCTAACCCACGATGCAAATTACGATTCATCTAACGCTAACATGAAACAAACTTAAATGTTTTGTATTTTAAATCGTAATAATACACGTAATATGTACCTATGTATGTATAATCGATTGATTTGATCCATTGTGTATTGCGTTTCAACGAAAAACCAATCGATTGTATAATACACATTCCGCAAAATAAAGCCGCTTTTCATAAGTATGTAGGTAAAGAAAAGAAATCAAATAGCTAAAAGTGTAACTGTGATTGTAGGTACCGCCAAACTTCAGGTTTGTGGTGGAGCAAACGTTACGGGAATTCTTCAAAGCGATTCAAGGCGGCAAAGACGCGGAACAATCGTGGAAGAAATCCATTTACAAAATAATCTCCCGATTAGACGACCCCGTTCCTGAATACTTCAAATCGCCAAATTTCTTGGAGCAGTTGGAATGAACTAGCGACGACACCTCCTGACCAACAACACCCGCGCGCGCCCTTCAATTCAACGAAATCACTGGTGTCCCGTTTCGTTATAACAACTTTGCTGTTTATTGATTCAAAAATTATAATAACTATTCATAATAATAATATTTAATAATAAAACAAAACAAAGAAAGTAACTATACAAAGCAGAAATTTAAAGAAAATGTTTAGCTTTTTTTTCAAAAAAAAAAAAACAAAACTAAACAAAATGAAGAGATATAAAGATGCAAATGCAATGATGGATCCGCCAAAGTGCTACGTGTCCAACACCATTACGGTTAACTCTTACGGTTACGTTAAAAGTACCTACATATACATGTTTAACAGAAAAGTTAACGGTGAAATTATATTATATAGTTTAAAATGTTTTTGATTAAAGTAATAATAATAATTAAAGAATGAAAAATTTAATTTAAAAGAAAAAAAATGAACGCTTAACGGTCGTCGTTACAAAGAAGAGATTCCTGCAACGACTTTATTTAAATATTTGTAAAACAATCTTTGTGTCCGATGCGATGCAGAAAATTTTAATCTGAACATAATCAGAACAGTTGTTAAAAAGTAAACTGTGTTAAAAACAAAAATATGAAAAGACAATTGTCAACTTATTCTACTACTACTACTACTACTACTACAAAAAAAAAAAAAATTATTATTATAATATGATATGAAGCTGAAAAGAAGAGGATAAAAAATGTTTAACGAGTGATAGATGATAGGTAGAGAAACGAAAAGTAGCAGAAGAAGAAGAGATGGATGAGATGATGTTTAAGGACAATGGTCGTCTCGCTTTGGCAGCAGTGGAAGATGCGCGCGCATGCTGAAGCCAGTGTGTGAATTACGGACAGTGTTTAACAGTGATCACATATTTATTAATCAATAATAAATCTACAGGTTATTCATTGATTACAATTTACAAATTGTATCAGCTGCAATTATAACAATCATTTTTAACCCACGATCAAATCAAGCAAAATAGGTTTTACAAAAGCCATCAGATTCTCAGTTCACTTTTATATAAACTAAAAATACAGAATATAAATATACCATCAGCGGTCGGACAAGTTTACCTATCTGCACATTTGTTTATCAAGCATTCCATTTGTATGTAATAATTCATAAGTAACTACCCAATTATGCATTCTCGTATATACCTAGTATAAATATGATTTCCACTATTATTTCTTAGGTGTTTATCAATTTTCGTTTGAAACAGCGCTGTAAACTGTACCAGTGTTGTTGAAGCAAACTTATTTATTATACGCATACGCCCCGGTTCGTTTAAAACATATTAAGGGGCAGGGGGAGGGGGCGGTGGGGGACGGGTGGAAGACGGGTCTTTGTAAATACCCTGTACATATAGATTACACACGTATCTTAATTAATTATTTATAAATCTAATGATGAGAAGATCTTCTTTACCAAAGTTGTATTGTTTACTAGTCTTAAACATAAATCTATCAAAAGTGCAGATTTTTATGTTTTAGTAGTTATTTTCTTATTTATTTATTTCACCCAACTTTGCAGTTAACCACTAGTTTGCTGCAACGTTCGGTTTAACCTTCTGGTGCAAATGCATTTCTTTTTAAAATTCAACAAACAAGTGCATTCGCAACCAATAAATATTTATGTCATGTCAAAAATCAAAGCGGTGGTGTCTCTATTAAAATACACGGACACTGGAGTTTGCCCCGGGACAACATTGCTTTGAAGCCTGTTTGTGTGTTTCAATTTTTTATTTGTTTGTATTATTTTTAATTAATTATCTATTATTATTATTATTATTATTATTTTAGTTACTACTAATTAAAAAAAAACAATTATTTCACTTTGCACATTTAGTATAGATTTGTACACAAGATCTCTTACACGTTGTGTGGAGTAACTAGTCAATAAATTAATAAATTATTATTTGAATATGCAAATATCATAACATTAAATACATTTTATTTATTTCTTCTTACATTATTCTTTCTCTAAAAACCTCAAAACTTTATACACTGGAGAAGTTAGGACTTATATTCGGCGAAAAATTTGGATTTAGGAATTGTAAATATAAAATTAACGAAAAATTGTGATATTAAAAATTTTGAAAGTAAGTAAATTGCGATAAGGTTTGAAGTGATTTTATTTCTTTGTTAATATTTTCGAATTGATACAGTTTACAACGCATTCATTTATCTTTTCGTTTTTTATTTCCATAGTTCCACTAACACCATCTTGTAATTCAATATGGTCCATTTCTGATATATTCTTTTTAGTCTTTTGTTCTCTAAATACCATATATCAGAGATGTAACATATTCAACAATTAAAATACAAATGTCTAAACACAGAATGTTTCTACGAATATTATTGAAGTTACAAAAAACATATCAACTATATTGTAAGAATAAAGACATTTGTGTTTTTTGGGAACTATTTAATAAATGTTTTGTTTTATGGGTTATATGATATAATAATGACTATATATATATAGAAATAAGTACGCATATGATGCCGTGAACATGGTGTGTGCTCGCGAAAAATTTCAAAACACAAAATTTGATCGTGTCGCGGTGTCAATTCGTCCTTGTGCCCATAAAAAACCGTTTTCAATAGATATTCGACTGGGTTAGTATTAAAAAGATTCACGTTTCATCAATTGGTGTTTTACGTGTATTTTTACTACAATTTAATATTTTTAATGCAACAAATCAGAAGTGGAGCCATTTGAAAAACCATAAATTGTCAATTTTTTAAATGAATGGCTTCATTCCTGCAACCGACAATAGTCAGACAATAGTTTTTCTACCAGATAATAGTTAAGTGTCTATTTCATTTGCAGAAGAGTACAATTTTGTTAAAATTGAAATTTGAATACAACTGTCTTTATGTAAGGAGTATATATTGGCAAGATTGTTTAAATTTCAATGTTGGCAAGTGTACAAAAACCACAAGAATATTCTATATAGTATTTTAACAGTACATAAATGGTTCTTGTTTGTGGATTGGTTATAGTAAAAACATCAATGGTGAGACGTTTTCAATCAGTTCTCAAATTGCAGGCAGATCTACCAAATTTAATTACAAAATCTAGAAACTACTGTAAACAATACAATTTTAATGGTAAATGTTATCTACATATTTGCTAGTTATTCTGGATATTTAATCAAAACTATCACTTGTAAATATATTGCTGTATTAATACTAATCCATATTGCACGTACATAACAATAGTCATAATATACTGGACGGTACGTGAATCCAGCACTTTGAGAAGTGTAGAATCAAAAATAAAACTAACTGATGTCTGTCATGCAACACTTAACCCAGTACGAATATTGATCAAATTGAACGACGGTTTGTTGTTTATTTGTTTGTTTTCTTTTCTGTTAACTAACAATAGAATGATCAAATGCAGATGAAAAACTTGCCAAACTAACAATCTCAAAAATGTATAGGTTGTACCCGGTATTCGGTAATCGAACAGCTTAAGATGGGATTATTAATGAATTTCTATTTATGATTATTATTTTTTATTTTTTTTTTGGGAATGTGTATCAGCGATGATAAATACATGTTGTGTGAGACGTGTCGCTTGGTGTGTTGTTGTGAACAAGCCACACGGTTACCGAATAGCTGAGATAGCATTTCAGTTATATTCAGAAAGAAAAAAAAAATACACGCGGTTTGCCCGGAGCGCTACATTCGGATATGTATTTAATATGGTGGATTGGTGTATCCATTGGTTCGTTTCTAGTTGCTCAGGGCGCCGCAACTTGGCGGAGAATTATATACTTGATTTCTGAATACGTCTGTTTGTGTAATTTTTGAGGTTCAGAAACAATTTCCTCCCCCTCAGTACAACAAGTACCCTTTATTGTAAAAAGGGAACTTATCAAACACTCTCCCCCAAGTCCCTCAGTTAGATTAGAAATACCGTAATCAGTAACTATAATAATGAATAATGATAATTGCCACATTCCCCCCGATAGATGGTAGGACTGTCTTTCTGTTGTTCACTCCGGATTAAGTTTGTTCTAATATATATATATATAATAATAATATATACAGTATTTCGCAACTTTTGGCCGTTATATGAACATTTAAGTGCTGAATATTTCGTTCGCAACACGTTTGGTTACAATATGCACACACATTCGGATTACATCTGGGCAGTCCACTGCGCATGCGTGCGGTTATCATAGCCGCGTGATTATCCTTCGCATCACCGTGTTCACGCGCTATTTTGTTGACATGCCGTGACGCGGACGCGAAGACACGTGACCAGCCGATCGTTCAACTGTTATAGTATGATTTGAAAGTTTTGTTCGAGAAAAAAAAAAAAGCGTTTATAAGAGTTTAGTGTCGTTTTTAACGTTCGGAAACGAATACCTCGCATTATTAACGATGATAATTTCTATTGTTTGTTGTTGTATTTGAGAAAAATTGTGATATTAAAAATTCTAATTGAAAAAAAGCGTTATTTGTTGGACGATCGGTGCACAGATAATACTGAGGCCACACGCATGCGCTCTGTACAAATTTACGTACTTTACGTTACAGAGAGAACAATTATTTACAGCGTTTACAAAGGCACACACTGTTCGGAAACACGTTTAGGTCTACCGGTTCAAAAAAAAAGATACTCAAAAATATATCACGAAAAAAGTACAAGCTTATTTTAAGCACCTCTGCGCCTTAAAATTAAAAATTCGAAGCAAAAATGATATGAGTGTGTATAACCAAAATCTGCCTTATTCTATTTTCTTATGACGAAAAAAAAATCTCCTACCGTTATAGTGTGATTATTTGCTAGTGTAAATCATTCTTCATCACCAAAAAAAAGAAAAAAAAAAATGAGAAAAAATTTAAAATACACCGACGATTTTTAACCATAACCATACATAAATTTAATTATCAACTATCTAGTCCAATATGTATTACATAGCATTATGTGTGAGTTGTAGTATACATGTAAAATTGTTGGTAATTATGTCGGGTGCCTGCAGTTATTTACTTATACGTTGACTTTATACGTTCAGACTGTGTTTCTGCACTGCGTTACGTTAACGTTAACTAGTTACTTTACAGTTGTAGATCAATAGACGTCGATCGATTTCTTTTTCGACATTTTTCATTGTTATTCTGTTGACAACAACAGAGACCGTGAACGAAAAACAAACATCATCAGTCATTACAGACTCGCGATATATAAAAAATAATATATATTTATATATATATATATATATAAAGGTATATAAGTAGTAAATATATGTTACACAAAAAATTACATTATTATCACAGAATGCAACAAAAACGTTACCTAAAACTAAAAATTACTCGCGCGGTTCCAAATTTTTAAACCTTTTCAAACGAATTCGGATACAATTGGTCACTAACATATATACGTATATATTTCGAATTTCGAAACAGTCACACATTCGCAAATACATACTTAGATTGTGAACTGTAATAAATGGTTACCTGCTAACCATATATAATTAGAATATTATTGTGTAATAATTAAAATGTCACATGTAAATTTCAAATAATCAATCAATCTGTCGTAACTTTCCGTAGATCAATTTAGTCGTAGCTACTAAACAGCTATAGTAATTTAACTAATCTATCTATCTATAACTATAATTAAAAATAGTCAGGAGAAAACATATGTATAATAAATAACATGATTTATAATGATATTAGTTTCGTTTCGAACAAAACTTTTCAGTTGCGGTAAGCACCCGTACGGAGGAACATTCTCAATATTGAAATAGCCACCAAAAGAAAAAAAAAAAGAACCATACACATACTGTCATGCAATAGTAATGAAGGCAACCAACCAAAGAAAAAAAAATATATAAATACAGTCATTTCGAAATTTTGATAAACCGGTTTTTTCTCACTCATTCAAAAATCACACTGGGCCGATTCGTCCGTCAAAAAAGTGCCTTCAATGTTGTTTTTACGAAAAAATAAAAAAAAAAATTACAAAATAAAAACGGGCCCATAATAGCCATATTGCCCAACCAAAATGTTCCTACGTACGGGTGCAACCCATTGTCATTATGCTTATTTATCAAAATGATGATGATGATGATGATGATGATGATTATGTATATGTAAGGCACCCGATAGACGTAAACTATAAGATTATTTCATAAATATTATATTGTTATGCTAAAGAAAACAAAAAAAAAAATAACAGAATGGTCGAGCCGTTGTGACGTAGACGCATTCGCCGCGCCAAATTCACAAAAGAAAATAATTAATAATAATAATAATAAAATCGCGCGACGTGTGCGCCACGCCGTGGTGAAACTATTAACTATTTGTGGTATAGTAACTTTGAATTAGAAGTAGATTATAATAATAATAATAATAATTATTACGATAATATTAATAAACAGATTCAATGGTTTCAGTTCTGAAGACCCATATGTTAAAACAGGCTTTACGTTGGCTGCTGTTGTTGTTATTTGTTAACCTGTAATGTTGTCAGCGGAACAAGTGATTCTGAAACCCGATAGAAGGAAACCGTTCCTACTTCCAGTGTCCGTATTGTCAAAAGCAAGATAAATAAATATTCATTTTTGAAAGAAATAAAAAATAAAATAAAACAGCACAATTGTCAATTTACTTATACTAACTAATGATAGTACGTATGTATGTATGTATGTACATAATAATAATAATATGTAATCACAAATAGTTTATTATACCTAATAAGAGACAAAACAAAAGGAACCGTTTCCATGTAATCATCACACATCACACGAGTGCAATATAAACAGAATCACTCGGTCCGTTGATAGTTTCAGTACTATTAAGTTTAGTTTTCTGACGTCACCAGATGACTCTTTGGTCTTCCTTGTGCTACTGTAAGCTCGACAACGATCGCTATTTTCATTTTCATTTATGTATAGTCATACGATATCACACCTCGCCACAATCGACTTGAATAAATCATAAACACTCACACTCTAATCATATGTACCTATACACACACACACACATCATATATATATATATATATATATATATATATATATATATATATATATATATATATATATATATATATATATATATATATATATATTTTCAATGATATAAATAAGGAAACTCGTTTGTTTAAACAACGCAAACGGTGACGTCACAAAGTATGGTTTTTCGATTGTGGACGACGGTGTGTACGAATATTAATCGTGAATAAGTGTCGAGAGTATAGGTCATAGTCGCTGGTGCTAAGTTATAGAACAGAATCACTAACGCCACCGCTATAAGTATGCCGTCGCCATTCATTTTGGAGGCGGTTTTTTTTGGAACTATCAGTCACAGTTTTGGTTTCTGAAATTTTTGAGCACACTAAAGATAAACAAAAATAAAAAAAACTTAAAGTTAGGTATCGCGTCAAAACGATAGAGAATCGAATAATAAAGAATGTATATTTAGTACAAAAAAAATATAAAAAAAAACGTGAAAAAACGAGATAGCTCAAAATTTATAATTTGAATAAAAAAAAAAAAGTAAAAACACGCGCGAAACCCATACGCAATGAGTTTATATGTGTAAAAGAAATTCGAGAGTATTTTTATATTTATATTGGTGTAAATCAAAATTTCGTATGGACAAAAAATTATTACGTGTAGAGATTTTAGTTATTAAATTTAAGGGAAATTTACATTTAGGAATTTTTAAATGAATTTGTAAATATGAAAATGAAAAATTTATATATAATATTAGAGTACCTACGTTTGCGTACGGGTTTGGCGCAGTTGAATGAGCGGAAATGTAGTGTGAATTGATATATAAAATATAAAGCGTGGCGACGTATACTACACAAAATACGTACAAACTATCTCCTAAAAATTCGGTATATAGTATCTATATAGTGTGTGTTTGTCATGCGAAAGTGTTGTTTTATTTCGTTTGGCAGTGTATGTGTGTGTGTGTGTGTGTGTGTATGTGTATTCCACCGCACACCGCCTATCGCCACATGAAATAGCATTTTAGTTCTATGATCAAACACACACACACGTGGTGCAATATACCGGGCAGCGCGTCAGAAGCGCGTGTCTGTGTACCCCCTAAGAGTTATTATTAATTAATTAATTAATTACCTATATGCTTTAAGTTTTACAGTTAGCGTGTATTGTATCCATGTTACATTAGACAATTTTACTATTTGGTGTACAGCAGTTGTTTCGTCATGAGTTTGGCAGCTGTTTTTTACTCAAAATGGACGCCAACAATGCTCGGAATGTTGTAACTGTGTTTTGATTGAGCAGTATAATAAATATATACATTTATTTGGAAGATAAATGTCTACTTTGTTTTAATAAAAAATATCATCATAACACTTTACCTTTTTTTTCCTTTATTACTTATTATTATTATTAACTATCTATAACACCTTTAAGAGATACCCTTATTCTTTCATCATTTACCTAAATTAACCCAATTCAAATACCTAATATTTACATCATTACCTATAAAAATCATTTTAAATTCCCTTATAATATAGCGTAACTTCAGTAGTCATCATTCATACCCAAATACCTATACTAGTTTAACTTAAAAATAAGCTTGGCTTAAAAGCAATATCAAATCATTTATTTAAGTGCAATATAAATATTACTATTCAATTTTGTTGAATTTCAAATACTAATACTGCATGTTTTAAACGCTTTAGAATCTAATTAAAAATTAGTGTAGAAAACAAATTTAGAACTCAGTGAAAATAAGTGGAAAACGCAATTTTATGGTCATCTGTGTTTGAAATTTTAAATCAGGGTACTCTGAACAGTGTCACTACGAAACGCAAGAGAGTGCTAGCCGGTGTATAAGCTCGTGCTGCCATCGACGTATTTTCTGCGAACTTTTATTAATCATATGTGGAGATAAATGTAAACTAATCATTAGCGGTGACAAATAAATAAACATCCATAATTAACCATATGACTATTTCAATTAAACATCTCTAGATAAGGCAACAAATTAAGATAATTTTAGACTTCGACACTAGCGCCGCACTCGGTACATATGTTTGGAAATAATAGTTCATTTAGTACTTACGGAAATTTTGGGTTTAGCCCCTAATAGTTTTAAACGGTCTATAAATCCGAAATTTGACAGAATATGGAATTAATTTAATGAATTGAAATGCAAAAACGTACTTAGACTGACAACCTTGATTTACACGCTTAAGAATCAAGACATGCAATTTATCTTTTACTATGATCATTGATTCGATCAATTTCCAACGTATGCATACACCAGAGGCGAAGTGAAAATGGCATTGGTAATTTTTTCATATACAGATTACAAGTTAACGATCAGTATTCAAAAATACTGAATATCAAATTATTGTTTGCAACATTCATGTTGGAACGATTATATCAATTCTTTTTCGATTTTTATTATAATTGATTTAACCATTTAAAAACGGGTCACGTTTACTATTAATAGGTGTTATTAAGGGAAACCAAAATTAACTTTTGAAATAATACTTTTTTTTTTTTAAATACAAGTCGATCTAGATTTTACAATGTAATATTTACATATGTATGTAAAATAAATTATGCATTTTGTTCAACAATTAAAATGTGTAAGTGAAGACAGTTTATGTTACCCTAATTTAAAAATTACCAAATACATATTATGCGGAGAACAGAAGCGCACACACAAGGATACCATAGAAGAAATTAAACATTTTACAAGCTTTGCATTATGCTGACTTGATTCTCGAACCAAAGATACCAGGAGTTCAGATACCAGTACCAAAACATGAACCAAGTAAAATAAATCTAGTCTAGTTATTTTATAGAAATCACAATCACGGTCAATTCTCTATTTAAACTATTAAAATACGTAACAAAAATGTTTGTACAATAATTTAGACAAATGCAATTTTTGTACCTAAATTGATTTAAACTTGAAATAATTGGAAGTGAGACAAGATTTGTTGAAGGCCTACAATGTGTATTCTATACCCGTTGTCTGACTACGCCACTGTTTATATACACTGGTCTAGTTAAACTGAAATCATCCTTAATCTATGTGCAGTTTAGCCTATCACAACGCTGGTGTAACAAGGCGCCAGAAATAGGTGAAACGTATGCATCTATGTTGCATTGCATGGAATCTACATACATACATACAACGAGCGACGCCTCCTGCAAGCAAATGTATTTGAATCGTCGGAAATAAAATAAAAAGCTTTGTAAATCTATTATAAATCAACAAATAGGCACTTGAAGTATATTTATTGAAATTAAATTTATATTAAATTCAATTTTAACCCTATAATTACGGGAATTGTCAATAAGTGACTTTTCAAGTAGTCCACTTAGAAATTTTGCAGTGTGCTAAGTAAACAACCCTCTGGCTACCGGAGTCCAGCAAACCATGGTTGCGATTTATAGCAAGGCTATGCGGAACTACCATCCGAAGGACGATGCTTAACAATCGACTGTTATAGGTAATCTTTTGGTTCTGGGTACTAAGACCGCTAAGAGGAATAAAAGTGGTCGTTAATTTCGTTTGGAAGATATGCGCAAACGTAAATAATTCGTTTAAAAAGATTAAGAAATTCATTACTTATGAATTAGTGATGGGAAATTCAAGTTTTTTTTTATTTTAAGTAACTAATAGACTGTATATAAGTAATTGCTAAATATTTGAATGATAAAATGAAAATAATGTTCTAATACGATAATGTAGACATAATTTAGACATAATTCATACATGTGTGTATGTATCGTATATGCATAGCAATAGTGTGGTGGTTGGTGTTGAGTGTGAGTAATTAGACGGTTACTTCACGGACATCGGATGCGATGCATAATAGGGAGTGCAATTATGAATTTACGGTTTTGTATTCTCCTGTCGGCAAAGACAGTTAAACAACGACGAATAGTACCTATAGTTGTCATAAACGGGGCGAGTAAATACTGTGTGTATGACGATGTATTTCAAGGTAGATGTATATCTATACTTATTAACTAAGTTAACTAGCGAGCGCCCTGCAATTGCAGTTGCTATTGCAGCCGCCGTCATACTCCGGACGAATGCAACACAACACAAAAGTACTTAAAACCCAAAATATCAGCCATCAAAATTCTATTCCAGGAGTTATTATCCCGTAAAACAACGCTCTAAACTATACTCCGCGAATGCAAGTCGGTCCCCACCAGTTCGCGTTCACTACGTCTAAAGTCGTAAATGCTCGCACCCCTTGCCCCCCCCCGTTGCATCGAATGCAATTCTGCACTTCACTCAGTCAGTACGGTATCGCTAGCACGTTCACTGACGACTGACAGTTGTCCGCTACCGGCTAAGCTTACCATACGAATAGTATTGGCGCTCAACAATCGGTTTTGCAAAGTTTTACAGGATAGGTTTTCGACACCGTCTTGCTTTCGGCTTGGCGGCCACTCAATACCGTGTGTGAGTGTGTGTGTGTGTGAGTGTGCGTAAATAAATACATATATATATATATATATAATAAACGTAAACATTTTCTGTAGTTTGAACTTGTTGACCGGCTCTTTGGTCTGGATGAACCGTCTGCCGCGTTCAGCCTCCCTTCTCTCTCGCACGCTAATTTCAGACCTGTTGCTTCTTTGGGAAAATAACACTGTTGTCGTTCTCGTGTGCGTGCATGCCAAATGCATCTGTGTGCAGCTCTAGTAGCTACTGTGCCGGACTTTGAATTTTAGCTATCGAAATAATATGTAAAGGCACGCGAGTCAGTAGACTACTTTTAGCCAAGCGACGACAATACGTAATGTGGATGCATATTTTGAAATCGTTTTTTTGTCAAAACATACAAGCTCGCAAGTAAAAAAAAAATCACGCAACCAACGATTTAATTTTAAACTTGTGTCCGTGACAACTTTGTATTAACAACTCAGAGAACCTGTTTTTCGGTTTCGTTTTAATTTTATTATAACGCGCTAAAGTGTAACGGACGCCGTAAACTTGATCAGAAATTTTAAAGCGTGCGTAACATTTCTCGGAAAAGAACATTGCGATACGAATCCACAATGTCTGAGGAAGCGTATGATATGAAGATGGATTTGAATGCATCGAGCACCTCACTGACGCCGCGAACGCCGCCAAATTGTGCGCGCTGTCGTAACCATCGCCTGAAGATCGCGCTAAAAGGACACAAACGCTATTGCAAATACCGCAATTGCAAATGCGAAAAGTGCAAACTGACGACGGAAAGGCAACGTGTGATGGCTAAACAGACAGCGCTGCGGAGGGCCCAAGCACAAGACGAAGTTATGCAACTTGCTCGCATTCATGGTTCTTTACCGCGATCCAACTCGCCAATGGTTTCATCTGAGATTGATAAGGGTGAATGCGATTCACCCTCACCTTCTTCGCAATGCTCCACATCGGGAATCATTCGCAAAATGACACCGGA
>JADQWA010000049.1:127839-150602 GCA_018344505.1 Nebria ingens riversi | reverse complement strand
TATATATATATATATATATATATATTTTAAATATCTTATTAGACATTTAAAAAAATTACAGCTGTTAGGTATATATATGTGATATATATTTAGTATAAGGTAAAAGTTTGAAATGCGCTGCTTTATTCCATATACATTCCAAATGAAAATTTTACTTTGTATTCGTGATAAAATATATACAATGTAACATTATCGAAAAGATTGTTTAAAATATCATATTCAATTGCTAAATTAAAAGTTTGCATATTATGATATAACATTCTGAAACTTGCATTTAAAAAAAAGAAAAGATTATTAATTAATGTTTAAACTCATCATAACAGGATTCGCAAAAGATGTTTAAAGCTATACAAAATAATTTGAAAATTAAGACCGGTTTAACGTTGCCTATAATGGTTTATAGGCCTTAATTTTTTAATAAAATTGCATTTAACTAAATGGCTTATTTATACCTTATTGTAATCGTCGATTGAGAAACGTGCTGTGTTAAGTGAATTTTGTTCACCTAACAAATCAGCCTTGAAGTAAAAATACAAAACAAGACTAAATTAATGTACTAGACAACTGATATCATTGGTCAATAAACCTAACGCATATGACCAATGTTTACGAACGTAAAAATAAGCAATAGAAAATTCCATTTCGCGAAATTATTTGTGTGATTAAAATAATGACTTTTTTATAAGGAAATGTACATACGTTAACATACAAGTGAATAAAATTTCGATAATAAGTAATAATTATGTATATTGGAAACACGTTATTTTATTTTATTACATATAATCACTTTGAAGATGCGCTAAAATTTGTTTGATTTTTTTAATATTATTCAAATTTGCTTTAAATTAAAAACACTAATTCTATGAATAGTTATTATCATATTTTATTCTTATTCACATTCTTAAAAGTTGTATTATTCGGAACAACATTTTTAGAAGCTATTGAATTTATTTTTTGTATTATTGTGATTATATTTAATAACATATTACATAATAATAGCAGCAATCATGTTTGTAAATGTCAATATAATAAAAGTAAAATATATTCTACGTATGAGAATTTTTTGTAATATGTGTACTTCATATCTTGCGGAAGTATTTTAAACTAAATAAATGTTTGTAGATTTCAGTAAAATTGATAATATAACAACGCCTAGGCGTAATTAGTTAAGACGGGATGCGAATTCGCAGAGCTGTGATGACGATATTTATACATACGAGTATAAGTGTACTTTATTCTGTTGAATATTATTTTGCATTTTATTTCTATTAAAGTTATGATTCACGGCCTTTGCAGCTGATTATCTACAGTGTATAAAAATTCCAATTTCAAAATGTCAACATAGTCAGTACCGTAACAAAATAAATATTTTCTTACAAAAATATCGACAATTAAACGCTTTTAAAATGTACCCTATAGAATTGTTTTCTTTTTAAATCGATTAATTAGTAGTTTTATATATGTATATATGCGCGGTGTACAAAACATTTTAATTAGTATAATTGAAGTTGTTAAATTACGTCTGATGTAACAATTTTAAAAATATATTATGAAAAAAATACTTTGCACTAAATTAGTTGTTTTAGTATGAATTATAAAAAAAATTTGCAGTATTAGTTTTGATTAAATATAGGATTATATAAATTAATTTGAATTGCCTTATGTTAAATTATATTTATTAGTATTAGTTTGATCTATTGAGTTGTATTTTAAATTAATAGAAAATTAGGAGAGTTACATTTGGAATGTTGCTGTATTAGTTAAATAATGATTTAAAATTATCTTGCATTAAATGTGTTTTCTGAGCTAGTTTGAATGATTAAAAATTGAGAAAATTCGGCTTGTTTTAATATTATATTTGTATAATTTTTTTAAATCAATATTCTTTCAAAAATTCGATACTAATACCAAGAATTAAAACTAGACTATAGAGTGTCACTTTGAACTAGAATTGAGGTTTTTGTAAGTGTATACGTCATTAAAAATAAATATGGTGAAACTAACAATTGCATTAGTTTTAAATGTTTTCCGATAATCCCATAATTATAATATAAACAATAATCAGGAAATGTGGCAGTAAAAAAAATAAATATTAATTTTTCTTAATATATGTATAATTTCTCCACGTGTAGTTCAAATATCTAGCAGTCTAGTTGTCTTTGTTTGATAATTAAAATATATAATATCAATTCCATAATATACGTATGTACGCATGTAATGTTTTAATTCTTGTGAAGGCTCGAATAGGGTCCAAATGTCAAACAACCCCTTTATTATACTTTCTTACGAATAAATATAATTATATGAATTATTTAAAATTACATTGAATTCAAAACAAAACTAGTTGCATTAGTTTGATTGATTGATTGATTGAGGGAGTTGAGTTTATATTAATATTCTATTATAATATTAATTCGAGAAGCAATGCGTCTATAAATATGCTTTATATTTAAAGCAAAGTGCTGTTATCTGTGATTATTATGACAAAATTATTTATTATCTTTTCTACAATTAAAATAACTCATTATGAATAAGTGAAGATCGTTACTAGGAAAATATACATATGTATGTATGTATGTATTACAGAGCAACTTCGGCATCTTGAGATTTTTTAATTCCAAATACACATTAGTCTAAAAAAATAATTTAGTTATCAAACAAAAATAGAATAAATATTTTTGCTACAAGATTGTATGTCACCTATAATCATTTAGCGAGTTAATAGAGCTTAGAGCATTACTGTTTTAATAATGATGACTAAAATGGCGAACTTAATCCCCATACGTATATCTCATATACGTACGTATGTATTTGTCACACTGCTTGAGTAATCATTGTTTTTTATTAACACAGATTATAAACATTGTTGTTTTACAGTCTGGTCTGGTATACGTACATACATACATACATATATATATTCTATTTCTAGGGATATCAATTGTATATTTTGTATACAACGAAGCAATAGAGTCTCATCAAGTAAAATGTATGTATGTACGTTGACTAGTAACGTTGTTGTGTGGGCGAATGTATATGTATACCTAACTTTACATTCCTGTTGCTGATATCTGCGTTTTATTTTCTGCGTAACTCGAGTCCGGTTTTTGTAATTGTAATCAAACGTGTTTATTTTTCGCATATATGTATGTATGTACGTATGTCAATCTTATTTATTTGATAACTAACTACGAATCACGTTCGTATCAAATATCGACTTGTTTCAATACAACATCTAAGGAAACCGTTAGAAATTTTTATATTGGGTCTACAATATTGTACCTAATTCATTTTATATGAGGGTCATTTGGCCAAACACGGCTGTTTAGGTTTAACCGCGCGGAGTAAACTCCCAAACACACACACACACACAGTAACCGCCATACACAGAAACTTACGTACATATTTACTACGTGACTTTAAATCAAAAACAACCTCGCACCACGCTTTAGCCAAAACATATTGTACAAACCGCGGCAATAAATTACTATAATCGATTACCAATTTAGATATATAGCGGAATAAGACGAACATGTTATACATACATACATATACATCAAATGATACATCCTACGCACGTTGTTTTTATTATTAATAAACTCAATTTAATTTATCGATTTAGATCCAATCCTTATTTTGTTCACTCGCAAAAGCGCAATACAAAAAAATGCTCCAAATTGTGAATTTTTGTTCAAAATATGTGATTACATACTTTCTATCCTCCCAATTAAATAAAATACTTGTGTACGATTGTCTATACAAAATATTTTTTAAAAAACATAATAACAGTCCCAGTTTTCTTCCACCGTTGTTGGTTAAGTGACCATATTTAATAAGTTTCCTAATTACTAGTACCTTTTGGTACTACTTAATAATATCATATTTAACCTTATGCTGTTTCTAAAACAGTAGTTCTTAACCAGTGTGCTACTCAGTAACGTACGTAAGATGCTTCCAAAGAAGGATGAAACGTTTTTTTTTTTAAGTAAAAAGTAGACTGTACATTTAAATAAAAAATATTTTAAAATACAATTACAAAACTGGGTTGTGGGAAAGGGTGTTATGTACGCCTAAACCCTATCTGAGTACGGTCCTGTGTTAAATTATTAAATTATTTGAAAGAAAAAATCTCGAAATATGAAGAAAATTGTAATTCATTTTGATTTAATTTGAATGATAATCCTTATTTGAATAACGTATTTAATCGACTTTCATCTTACGTGTGATAATGCAATTGTTGTCAAATCAGTTCATTTGCCATCATATATTTTGTAACCATTGTACGATTTATGATACATTGCATATTTACACATATTTAAAGGCTAAATATATAATCGCGTGTCTAACTATAATTACCTATATCAATTAATTAAATAAAAGTGTTTATTATAAAGTGGAAAATGGTATTTAATAAAAAATAATGTACCTAAATGTATTAAACATTTTTTTTTAATTGTCCCCTGAAAGTATCCTGAAATTATAGTTTGTTTTCGTGTAAAATTATCTCTACTGAAATTTGCAGACAAATAAACCTCTCACTTTTTATACATATCATTAAAAAATCGTCTATTTCTATTTTCATAGTCTTTTAAAATAGGCAATTAACTAAAATCTAGTTACTAGATAATTACATTTTTATATATTATTAAAAGTAATTTGCCGATCCGTAATAGGGACTTTTCATAAAATTCATATAAAATTAAACGTTATTTTTATATGTTTAATATTAAAAAATCATTAAAATATAGATAATTGTTTAACACAATTATTTTACTCGCTTGTAAATTCACATTGACACACGGTTCGAAATTCGTATAAAAAAAATCAATAGTCGCGAAAATTAGCTTTGTAATCATCATAAATATTCAATAATACAGATAATTATTATTCTCAATGCCAATTTTGTGAATGGTTTATTAAAATGTGTTACTTATCAAAGTATAAATAAGCAAATGCATTATTTAAAAAAACACTAACACTTAATTGAATTAGGCATCACTTGTGATGTTTCAGTCAATAAAAATAAACTTCAAATGTAATAAAGACAAATAAATAATTACACAAGAAAAACATTCAATCCATTTATCATCTACTATATGCAGAGATATTAAAGCATGTGAAATAATACTTAATGTAAATTTAAAGAATTAATTTAGATTTGACTTAAAAAGATTCTTAAAAAGTTTTTGGTTCTATTCATATTTGATACGAGCAGAATTCAATTTATACGCTTACATCATTGTTTGTTTTTATCTTTCGCTATAAATATTTCATAGTAACAATAAAATTTACAAATAATGTTTGAAAGTGCTTTCAATTCCACAAATCAATTTTATACATTTTCGTATGCGAGTTGACGCAGTAAAATTTATTTTTAAAATGTCAGCACAAACATTTTAAGTTAAGTCTGTAATAAATGTAATAATAAAATATCAAATCTGTCTACATTGAGATTGCAAATCGACCAGAAACACGTTTAGGTGTATAGGTATGTTGTTGAACAAAACCTAATCGTATGTTTTAGTTAGGTATACCCTACTATGCCTATATAAGAATATGATTCGATATTTTAGTAGATGTGAAAGAAACAATTTTGAGTTAAAAAATAAAATAGAATAAAAATTGGAAATGCACAGGACGTAAATAAATATTCAACGTTTAGTAGTTTTAATAAAAGTACAAACAGTAAAGGAAGCTCTTTACGACGTGGGCTGAGTACAGAATGCGTAGTTCAGTTGTTAATCTCTTGGAATCGCAGCGGTGACGCGAACCTAAAAACTCGTAAAACCGATGTTTGTGAGGCGGCAACGAGATCGAGACCGAGACCGAGACCGAAACCCCAACCAGACCCCTCCTCCTTCACCACTACTACCATTACATACATTATGTTGTCGTAGGATCCGCCAACCCTACCCAATCGATGCCAATTTTTAAGGGAGTTTGCGTTTTATTATTACTGATGATCCGTCTACCACTTTACGACGCCCGAATGTCTCCTTTAATATTTTCTCTATGACCAAATCAAATTCTAGTAGCTCGGGAGGAAATGTTAAATGCTATTTTCTAGCTAAGACGTTTAAATTTAAAAAACAAAACAAAAGACAATTGAAAATCTGCGAATGTATTAGAGCTTGTCTCGATGTTCAGGTGTGAACAGAATTATAGTGCATTTCGTCGAAGAATTTTGTTGCTATTATTACGGTGTGGAATATTACGTTTTTATAGTTTCTTTGAAATTTATTTCAAAGTGCAGAGGATGAGAATAAAATACCTTTCCTAGTTGAAGAGAAGCTTCTTTTATTTGGTAATTATATGTTTTACGATCGCGAATAGTTCAAGCAGGCAAACAGCGGCCAGACAAAGATGCACACAATTCGCAAGAAGTCTTAGCCAATTGGCGGGGTGAAGGGGGGGAGGGGGCATGTATACGAAATACTATTGTGTATTTTCATACAGTTCACGAGGGCAGCAATGCAATACTATTTACTTGGTTTATATATTGATATATGTCAATCTACAATGGACTTCATGTCTATTCCCATCAAATGATTTAGAAAACTATTTACGTCCATTCGTTATCATTTGGAATAGAAATATGTTTATCGCACCCACACAAATATTCATAATAAATGCCACTTATCTTAGTATATAAATATATTACAGTGCAGTTGACTTAAAAATAATTTAACACTAATGCTTGATGACTGAAAGTTTTTCATCGTATACAGCTACTATAAAAATAAATATGCAGAATCTATAAAAGCACAGTACTTCTGTATGAAATGTGTTAAAAATAGCATTCGGTCCAGATACATGATTAGTAGGATAATTCGACGTGCGCCATAAACTTCTGTACGAAGTTGCATGATTTTTATTCTTCCCGTCTGTATTTTTACGAATTTAATGGTTTATTCAATTTTATTATTTTGCACGCATACCTTGGGTAAGTGCCTTCAGCTTTAAGTTGTATACTTTTTATAGCTTTTCAGATTACTTGGATACTACTAAATAATATTTAATGAAAATAGACAAGATATCAATGCAAAACGGCAAACCCCTTGTCTCTAAAGACATCTTTGTTTTATTACAATTTTAATAGTTGTTGAAATTACTCTATAGTCTATAGGTATTTAACTTTGGAAGAAAAAATTATCCGTAAGCTAATGGATAGGAAATTAGAATTATCCGAAGACGAATCAAACACTAGGCAGTAAATCACCTTACAGCAGCCAAAACGAATAACAGGAACAAATGTTGTAGTAAGACCGTCTGAACATGAACAAATATCGAGGAGTGTCACTTCATCTTCATATATTTGTATGTATGTACCAAATTTTGAAATGCAACAATCTGTTCATTTATATAATAATTATGAATGAGTAAGAATTAGGTAAAAAATACTATATTTTCGTATTATTAATAGATATATTAATATATTAAACGTTCTGTAATGACCAATTTGAGCGATCGTCGGAATATATTTATGCATCGCGTGAACAGGTCCCATTTGATTTTTAAATTGCAAGTGATGCAAAGTCGATGCCAGCAGGTATAAATTAATAGTCACCGTGTTTGGCAAAACCCATAATTTGATATAGAACCTCCCAACTTCTATTTTATTTACGTGAAGCTACGCGAGCATGGGCAACGGGCATTGCTATTACATATCATGTTGTTTCTTTAGACTTTATAGCAACCACTACTACACTGATGTTAGTGGCAATTTTGTGAAATGTCCATGATTATTATATGCGGACAGCATGTCTAACGCATAATAAAATCATTTTCTTATATTTGATATCGTTGCCAAGGTAATATACCGAACGAAATTTATATCGTCATATTTTATAGATTTGTACCAGGCTAAATCACTTATCAACAAGTTATTAGTACATATATATATATATATATATATAATATATATATATATATATATATATATATATATATATATATACATATATACATATATATATATATATATATATATATATATACATATATATATATATATATTATATATATATATATATATATATATATATATATATATATACATATATATATATATATATATATATATATATATATATATATATATATATATATATATATATATATGTGTAGATATATTTATGGTCGCGCGCTCGTTTAAATAAGTTCTTTTACACTAAATTATATACTTATGCAGCAATTTGTGGAAAAATCGCAATTTACCATACATTTTAGAAGATTTCAGGAATATTGACTAGAAAATTTCTTTAGAATTGATTCGTTCTATATCTGTAGTAAACAAAATTGAACTGCACAACAATTGCAGCAATTTTTCTTGCACATTGATTTTAATGTTATGTGATTTATGTAGCTTCGGATTTAGCGATCAATATGAAGTGAGACTTGGACGATAGTATAACACCACTTGGTGTCGCTACACATGTCCTCTTAACCTATTTAGTATTGTATTTCCACTATAGATATACGTGTACTTGTATACACACATACATATATAGACTATCAATGTGCAATTTTGTATATGTAATACATTAATTTGCTACAATTTATTCTAGATAATGATAATCATTGTAATGTGGATAATTGTTTTAATCATTATACTATAAATACTGAGTAAATAAATATTAGTTTCCAAAATAGGATCAGATCGTAACATTTATTATATATTATTTGCTTAAACTTAATTTTTTTTAAAGCTTTTGTGCATTTATAGTTTTTTAGTAAATTGTTAATATTGGGAAAGATAAGTTGGTTTTAAGAACACTGGAGTTGAAATTGTGTTTGTTGATTGATCTAGTTAATTAATCGTTTTTAATATTCGCATGGATGATAATGTTATAAAAGAAGATGTTAAAGTGAAGATAACATATATGTACATCTAATGCAATACGAATTGTCTGTTGTAGTCAAAGCGAAGAGTATGGGCCATATTCTTAAAGCATGTCTTTGTCAGGGGTCATAAACATAGTGTGTATGTATGAGTGTCGTCGTATAAGGGAACTAGACATCAAGTATAGATGTGACTTTTTGATAACATTGACTACATCCTGAAATCACCGTCTTCCAAGATTGCACACGGCAAATAAGTGTCCTGGTTCTCGGACAGATTACGCTTATAGGACAATGCGGATGTAGAATACCCAATGAACTGAATTACTACTTGGACCTTTTCTTATTTATTTTCATAGTTTGGACCTTATTAAGAACGTGACAAATTATATACGAACATCTGTATTATATAGTAGGTACATATTTATTTAATAAACATATTTTAGTCCTTTTTATCGTAAATTAAAACGGGTTCAACTGGGTAGAAAGCGACTTAGTTCTTCTTAATTTAATAAACATATATGTACGTAAATACAAATAAATATTTCTATATTTTGTTGCTAGAACGCAAGGTAAAAATCAACACAAAGCTCAGTCTTAGCTGAGTCATTCATTTGTATGCATTATATAGCATCGGAATTTTACAATATATTTTTACGATCGACGGTAGTGGAACCGTAAATATGCGAAAGGTTTTCTGTATTTATACCATGCTACTTCCATTCGCATTGGAAAAGAATGACACACTATATTCGTTTATTACAATTCTACTAAATCATACATTACTTTACCACTTCTATAAGAACATTGTTAGACTTTTATATTTCTTATAACTTAAAAGGGTATTTGCGTTAGTATTTAATATATCCTAAAATAAAATTCAGATTTAAAGTAAGCAATAAAGTATTGATTAAGTAGAAGATATTTGTACTTTATTACTTAAAATATATTTTAAGATTATTAGCTCGCCATACGTAGTACCGAAGAGCTTAAGTGTTGTCAGCATAATTAGTCTGTAACATTCGCGGATTGAAAAATTTCCTTAACAAAAAGTTCGTCATTTATCGCCCTGATGACGAAAATGTAAATATCTCAAATACTTGGTAACATATTGGTCGCTCGCTAGTCGTAAGATCAACCATCCTCACCTCTTCTCTTCTGAAGATACTAAACCGATCTCAGCCAAATTTGGCACATATATTGTGTAGGGGCCCAATTCCATCCGGTCGTAAATTAAATCCAATCAAAGCCGTACTTCAGGAGATATTGGGCCCGCAAAAAAAAATGTACACCTTAAAAAGCACTTAGAAAAATCTACGTAAATTTCCAAATTATTTGATGTATTTAAACATTTTTTAAATTATAACTGAAAGCCGTAAACAAATAATGAACATGATAGTTTTTTAAAATAAATCAATTATAAAAATATTAATTATACCAAAATAATCTACGTAAAATTACAATTTTTTTGATGTATTTAAAGTTTATTCAAGTTATAACTGAAAGCCGTAAAAAATAAGGAAAATAATAATTTAGAAAATAAATTAAATCAATAAAAAAACAACTGATTTTGTTTTTTTTTCGGCTTGCGCGATACTTTAAGTAATGAATATGACAGTTGATATTTTAGATTGATTACTATATCGTTGTTGATTTGATTGTTACTTCGATTATTTTAATGATAGTGCAATAATAGTTATTTATACAGAAATTCGACATGCCAAAGTTTAGGTAACAGCTCGCCGACGCCAAGTATATTTTTTATAATAACCAAGGTATGAATAAAGATATCTTTGATTAATTATTCAATTGTTGTTTTGATCGCTATAAATATATTGTTTATTTATTCAGAAACTCCCCATGCCAAACTTTAGGCGAGCTCTGAGCATTGGCGAAGCCAATGCTTGTTCTTAGTATCATAGAATAATGTCTGCTTCATTTTAAAATTTATGTATGTATGTATTCCGATGTCCAGAATAATATATGAGGATATTATTATTTATATATTTAATAAAAATGACCGAGAATTAGCAATTTGTAAATGTTTAATTATAAATTGATTATAATTTATAAACATGGTCAAGTGAATGCCGAATTTATGCAGTAACTAATTTCAAATGCACCGGTTGGAGACGTGTCAGCTGTTGGCGGATACAGAGCCGTATTGCAATTTAGTAGATGAACACATGGTAGACTTGATTTTGATCCAAGAAAAATATTATATTAACTGGCCACGACTCGAGTAGGCTATCAATAAATTCGCACACTGTTATGTGTGCAAGCACTCGCTTTAAAATGTAACAGTAAGTCTAAATATATAAATACAGAATCACGCTCGAAGATTAATAGGTTTGCTATCTAATGTGTATAAACACTTTCAAATTGGCTAAGCATTAACACTTACATATTTTCATTCGCTTTCAAATTGGGTTAAATTATTTACGGTGTTTAGAAAGATATAAATATGAGAAATGCTCACATTCATCTATAAATTATTTAATTTTATTTATTATATACATTTATTTGTCAATTGAAATAGCTCACATTATTTTGATGGCTTATTCAGTCTATGAATTATAATCTATATATATATATATATAAACAATTACTCTTAGTTATTTTTTATATCAAGCAGAAATCAACACTGGTTACACATAGATATAACACAACCAGTCTTAAGTCTTTATGGTGGTGCTTTAACAGTTTTATAAACCAGGTAGGTAGATGGTAGATAGATATAGGTTGTTTCACGATTTACACCCGCCCGAAGCGTATAGAAATTTGCATAACATTTATGCGTGTTTAATATCATTGTCTCAAGTTACGTTCAAGCAGATTTTATAAAAGGAATACTCAATTGAAAAATTTTTATTTTTTTGTATCTTTTAACGATATTTGATGAATTACAGGAAATAATATAAAATCTTTAGAATGTATTTATTTTATAACTGTTGGTAATAAACGAAATAATTCAAATAGAAAATTTACTTATTATACAATGACTTTTAAAAAACTATATATACATTTATATGAAAGCAGGCTACTCGGAATAGCTTGAAGCGCAGAAGTATATTATGATAGAAAAACCAAGATTATATTCCGAGTAGACACTTGTACATATAAATATGAAATGAAGTTAGTTGACAAGTGTTGAAGTATTCATATGTAGATAAATCAAGAAAATAATTATGATGATGCATGTAAACACGTTGTATATCAGTGTTGCCAAGCTACGCGTTTGTGTTAGTTAATTCAACAAATCCACTATCTTTCTAAGTTTAACAAACAACATTAATACCTGTGTATGTCTAATTATAACATAGTAAAGTGATCGTTCATATGGGATAACATACGCGCACACATCACACAATAATTCTATTTACGCTAATTTTAGCATAATTAAGTTCGCGCATCAAGACCAAAGGCTTAACGAACATGTACTACTTATGTTAAAATAAAATTTGCTTTGTTTTTTATTGGCAGAATGTCACATCGATCTATCTTAATCAACATGATGAATCAGGATTGGCGCTACAGGCTTTTTCCAAAAATCGTTGTTATTTCCACATGCCAGAACAGTGCTTGGCTTTGCGTAATTTATTATAATTTATTTCATGTCTTAATACCATTCATAATAGACTAGTCTGGCGTCAATAGACAATCAACACAAGACATATTTTAAAAGACGATAAGCCGTTTTCGAGATAATAAAAAAGCAACCGGATACACCTCCACTTGAAATTGTTAAACAACGATATTAACACAAATAAACATTGATGAACGTTAAACAGTCGTTTCTTTATTAAAATTGATCTCATTGTGTGCAACTGCAAAAATAGATTATCTTTTCGTGTTAACCTTTGTTGTATTAGTGTGTACGTAATTATTTTTGGTCGAAATGTGTACGGGCGCAACTGTTCTATTGTAATGAAACGTGTCAACAGTAAACCACGCGCGCGCATATGTGTGTGTGTGTGTGTGTGTGTTTTAGTTGGGTCGTGAACGGGTTTATAAACCCACCAAGTTATTAAAGTAGGCTGCTTAAAACACTATATGTAGCAGTAAACCCACCCGATATGGTGCATTTATATGAGTGTGCCTGTTGTTAAAGTTAAAACAAGCCGCAACAGTAATATGATACCACAAATAACATTTAAAATATATACGTTGTAATATTTTTTTAATGACTTTTCAAACGAATATTCGTTTGAAAACACACATATGCAACACTTGTGAGGTTTATGTGTTTACTGATGTTGCGTTTTAATTAAGTCGGTGAAGAATGCATAAAGTGTATTTTGTCACGGGTGATTTTGATTATTTTTATTGTTTCTATTTGTCGGAGAAATTATTATAGACAGATAGATAGGTGATTAATATAGATTTCCCCATACAATACGATTTTTACTTAATAGGTATTTTATCGATTTGTTAATTGAAAACTGTACACGCTTTTAAATTAATTGCATTGTTTAACTGATAAGTTATAATATAGTAATTAAATAACATTTTGTTATTGTTGTTAAAATATATAAACTAGATTTTCTTTAATTATTAAAAGTTTAAATTTTAAACGCGTTTAAATATGTTTTCTATGATGGAAATAATAATTGTTTCTATTTTAGTCGATAAATAAAGCAATTGTTTATTTCAGAGAATCTGAGTAATTTCATCGATATTTTAAACCGAAACAATGTTGAGAGTACAAATCAGAGAATTAATTCAATATTTAGTTGTTATCTTAATTATGATAAATGCTGACGTTTGACATTTGAAAGAATAAAATTGATAAACTTTGAGATATTTGCTGTAATAAATTGGTAAGTTTTATATGATTTTGTAATTAGCGGAATTAATTACTAATATCTTCTGCTGTTGAAACAATGCGTTGTGTATATACTTAGTGCATTATCATTTAATTCGATATAGATTTAAATCGTAATTCTTTTAAAAATTATATATAATTCGTCAGAATTTCACATAATGAATTCATATTAATGCAAATGTGAGAACCAATTATGTTTCATAGAATTGTTTTTCATATTCTATATATTACATATTTATGGTAACCTTTTGTGAGATTCACTTATTATATTTTGAGTGAATACTCAAGCCAATAAATTGTTTCTATATATCAAATGATTGTGTGACAATATTTATGATTTAAGAATGAATAAATCATTAAGTGTCATTACAAAATATACGATGTACGTATATGTAGACAAATACATACATACGTATGTCAAAGAAATAGCTTGGATGGAAAACAAAACGAAAACAATGAATATATGTACATTAAAATAACAATTTACGCTTTCTATGTTCGCTTGTAAATGTAAATTCATATATGCGACAAGTTTTACAGCATATTTTTTCACTATTCTGAACATGATGACGTCATTTTAGTGCCTTTACCGCGGCGATCACACAAGACTCTTGTCTTGCTTGGAAGCACTTGGAGGAGGCTAAGGGTGACACGTCGGATGTGTATACTATGGCGTGGTCATAAAATCCGCCATATTCATACAGGGGGAGGTGGACAACAATCACGCAACAGGGGAGCATTTTACAACGTTGTTTATGCTTATAGAGGATGAAGCATTTTATTAATAGAAGTTTTCGGCAATCAAACAAATCGGTAGAGATTTTTTTATATTTATACTTTTCTAATAAAAGTGCAGTTTTATAATAATTATTTGGTTTTATTGTTCAAAAAAGCCACAGAGCAACTTGTGCTTGCGTTTATACCAGAACGACCACTTTAACTGGAAAATTGAGTTGATCGCTTAAACGCCGCTTCGAACAACAACAACAGCGTCCATAACTAGAAAGTGGAATTGAGCTAATGATACATTCATACAAACCACTCGAAAACATATAATTTCCGTGTGTATTCGTGTGATTCTTGTAGCCATTAGCAAAACAGTAATAATACCCTAAACAAAGAAGCTTGTTTGTTAAGCAATTTATCAATTCAATTTGCTGTTTTCCAATAAATCAACGCAACAAAATTAATTACCTGTTCGTTCACGGATGCCACTCAATTTATTTAGATATTATAACTTCCCCCCCCCCCCCACCCTAAATTGATTATTTTCAATACTTATGCAATTATTTTTTGCAATTAGTTTTTAAAATGTAATTACTATTAAAAGAGTGGGTACCTAAATGAAAAAAAAGTGAAAAAGCGGCATGAATAAAGCTTCTGACACGAACTGGCGAAATAAATTACAGTGTAGTTTCGATTCTGCGTTTATATTATATTATATACCAAATCACCAATGAGAAACAATTTTATTTTTATCTTAAGCATTCTTTTACGCAAAGCGTGCGAAAACGTTTCGGAAGCAACTGCAATTTGCAATTTTTCGCTAACTCTTGTGTTTAGTGTAATGCAATGGTGACCAATTCAACGTATCCGTTTCGTAAGGCTTGCGGGCAAAGTGATAAAGTCTTTGTCGATTATTGTTTCAGTTTTTGTTTTTTTTTTTTTTTTGGGTTGTATTCAAATTTCTAGTAATTGCAATGTTCAGTGGATATTTACGAAAAATTGCAAGGTTTCAACCATCATTAACAGGCTAATATAAGGCTATATTGGCGAAGCTATGTTATTTTGTCAGTTCGTAAACTAAACGTTTATGCTGTGAATTTTCAACTACTCCAACAGGATATAATTTATTGCTGTTATTATTTATCGCTCTAAATTGTGATAGTTTTATTTACAAATCTACTGATAAAAATTACTCTGTATGGGAAAGTATCGATTTCTTATTTTAAAACACTAGAACTGTAAACTGTGATATTTAAATATTAATTAAGTATTAGTACTTTGGTAATATGATTTAATCGTTCATATTTTACGCATTTGTAAAACGAATAGTATGTAATTTTTATAAATTAACATGTGTAAAGACTTTAAAATGGTATTTAGTATTTTATCGCAGTATTTTGATTTAGAAAATTTTGGATCGACTTAAAATCGTAAAAACAATTTTATGACATATGTTTAACTGTTTTATTGCATTTTGCCGTCTATAATTTATTGGTTGTAAAAAATAATCACAAAAATCGTAAATTTATATAACTGCACCATTTAGTCGTTTTGCAAACTAGCTGTCAGTGCTAAGTAAAATCAGTAAATGGATTACACTCTTTTTTTAAAAAGCCCATAAAATATTTTACTATTTATTTTGACATTTTGAGATTCTTTGTGGTTTTAACAGTGTTAGGATGCAGATGATAAAAAATTAACTCACTTCTACTTATTTCACGGCGATAGAAGTAGAAAAAAAAAAAAATATATATATATATATAATACAGATTTCGCGAATAGTAATTTGTTTTATAAATCAATATTTGTTGCTTTTAATTCGTAGTAAGAATTTACTTATGTCAGCACATTTTTATCTATGTATATCATTTGTGCCAATATACTTTGACATATTTATTTATTTATAATAATTTGTTTACATTTTATTATATAGAATATAATTAGATTTCCGTCTGAAAAACTTATAATTTTTATTGGATGAATTAAATAAGAAACATCGGCCATGTATTTTTAAATTTCAAGAAAATATTTTCATTCATTATGACCAATAAAATTATAAAGTTAGTTTATTTACAAATTTATAAAAACAAACATATTTATTTTAGATTTAAAATGTTCGATTCTATAGTAGTATAATGGAAAATTTTTTTTAGTCTTCAAATAAACTTGAAACCTTTCAAAATATTTTCATATAATATTTTAAATTATTTACTAATCTTTGTAACGGTTTTTCACTAAACTTATTTGTGACACTGACAATAAATGTTAAATGTCAAAATATTTTCATATTTAAAACAATTGACATGCATAGTAGATGCGATTTATTATATATAATTTCCCATACCTACGTAACTATGGCAATATCAATAAGATAAGATCTTGTAACTGGTACACTTTTTGAAGAAATGTTTCTAACAAAAGTTGTTCAAAATATTAATATCTTTAACTTTAATTATAACTATTTTACTGTAAATGCAGCCGTTTCGCAGGTATGCAAAAAGTGACTCACGTAAACATGCACTTCCGGTTTGAATATGCTTTTCAAAAATAGGAGGTTTTCCTCCGAGGCATATACAAATCTTAAGTTTAAATTTCCATAATTTTATCTTCAACGGTATAGATTGTAGAGCGCATACACAGCACAGCAACACACACACACACATACATACACACAGACACACACACACACACACACACACACACACACACACACACACACACACACACACTGACGTCATTCCAAAAATAGTCAGACTCGATTCAGGGAAGGTCAAAAGGTGTATTTCCGTTAAAATCTCGAGATATTTTTTTTTTCGTGATTACAATACTTACTTATTACTTCGTAAAAGAAAGTAAAAATATATGACACATCATATGATTGATAATGGTCGAAATTTCTGGAGATTATCGCATACGCGAGCGCTTGAAATTGAAATATTCTATGGTTACAAGAATCACTACTACTGGTTGTTTTCTGCAAAGATTATATTTATTTGTCTAAGTATTATATTAATCATGTTGAGTTTAAGTATGTTTAGGGTACTAATAAATATATTTATTAAAAAAAAAACGTGAGTGTTGATTAATAAACTGTTAATATCAGTCTTTCTTTGTAATCAAGCATAGTATCAAGAGTACATGAATACGAAGAGTTTGAGCACCCGTTTGGTCAATATTTGTGCGGTTCTCTGTGGGTTGAACCACACATGCGCTTTAACACAATAACGAAAAGGCCTATTTCGTATTTTCCTCCTCGATTATTATGACTTTTAGAAAATTAGGGTTTGAAAATTATAGAGAAATTTAAAGAAAATAACAATTTTTATGATTTTTATGAAACGTCAGTGCACGTCGTAATACATGTTCTTTTTATTATTTGTACCGGAGAAATATTTTGTATTCTGTATGAAACTATTTTGTAAATTTAATTTCCATTTTTTGCTTTAAACATACGCGAAAGAAAATCTTGATAATTCAAGAACGTAAAACTAAAAGGTTTTTGTTTAAGCAATTTCAACAGTTTTATTATTTTTTTTAATTACTTGTTTCTTCTGATGTATAGTTACGCCATTGTGAGTTTTAGTGTTACTGACACCACACAAGATACATAAAAATTGCAAATCACCATGATGCGCGTGGCTGAAGCAACACCAGCTTTATTGCTTTTCATATACGTACATAGGAGGTATACATACATACATACATACATACATAGGTACCTGAACGAAAAATAAATAATTATACTAGCTCGAAAATTATTTGAAAACTGCAAATTAAAAATATTGTTTGCCATGCCGTGTAATTACAAAAATATACCTTATACTAGTCATTTTGTCTTTGATTAAAAAGAGGCTTTTGGTTTCATTTAAAATGAATAACAATATAGCGACGTCTGACTAACAGCAGCATATGTACGTACGTATGTATGTACTTTGGTAATGATTGGTTTTTAAAACATAATTAGGTATGCAAAGAGGAGCGGGAATAAGGTAGCAATGGCTACTATATAATTGAATGTGCATTGTGCATGGTATATAAGAATAGCAAAATGCTTTCCTTTCTAACTATCTCTTTCCGTATTCGTGAAACAAGTTCTCAAAGTGTTCTCGCTGAAACCCTCAAACCAATGAATGCAGTTGTGAGAATGGTTCGTTGGCTCCGCCTATTTGGAACCGCTCCGGCATTCCGGTTGGCCAACATAAATTAGTACTTATGTGATTAATGCCCGTTTTTCTTTATCGCCGTGTATCTACAGCAAATTTAATTATGTGTTTGGTCTGCTCCGTCGATTTTTATTCATGACCGAAAGATGGTATACCTACTTTTTACTTAGAAATGCATTATCCTTTCAGCGATTACAGAATAGAAAATATTTGCTTACATCATTTAACCACCATTGCACCTAATTGAAACGCAATTTATAATAAAATAATATGTCTTCCAGGTCAAGGAACTGAACTTCTGGATGATTGTCAAAAATTACTGGATAGATTCAAATACCCATGGGAAATGATGCCGTTGATGTACGTTATCCTAAAAGACGCCCAAGCGGACCTCGAGGAAGCCTCTCGACGAATTGATGAAGGTAAACGAATATCTAATCCATTTCATTCAAAACCAAATATCCTCATATATTAAATAGGGTTTTTTTTTTTGCTGAATTTTATATCTCAAAAGTTGTTCCGATGAAGTAAAACAATTCGAAAAGAATAATAATAAAATTTTGCTTCACCGGAACAACAAATCTCTGATTTGAATGCAGCATCAGGACGACTAAAGTAAATAATGCTTTTCTTGCGTAGGAAAGCGTGTAGTGAACGAATATTCAAGGATACACAACCTAAATATGTACGATGGCATTGAATTACGAAATTCCACGCGTCAGTATGGATGATTAAAAAGTTAATTTTGTTGTCTTTATTTTAGGTTTAGTGATATTTGAATCAGTCATTTTTCTAATTTAGTTTCTAAATAAATAATATTCCTGCTGGCTTCGTTTGGTTTCATTGTTTTCATATTAAAGTTTATACGTTTTCACTATGCATGTTTCATTTTTTTTTTTATTATAAGAAGAATTATGAAGAGAGAAGATGAAGAATTTAATTTCTAATAATAAACTTGTTTTAAAACTATTTTAAACTATATACCTAAATAAAATTAATTATTCAAACGAATTTTAAATCATTTAATAATATTCTTGTAATACTTAAACTACCGGTTTTAAAAAATATTTAAACAAATCGCTAATATGTAATTGTGTTATTGTAAATAAATTGATCGCGAGGTTACAACTTTTCGTATCGTTCCGAATAAATATAGAAGGATACGTTGCGCTACTACTTTAAAATGTGAATCTAATTGTATTCATAAATATCGACGTCATGTATATAATATTAAAGAAAATATTTTAAAAATTCTAGTGCGTGTCAAATTATAATTAAATAAAAAAATTTATAATTTATAATATTCATTAAAAATTCTAAAATATATAATAGTAGTCGATTAAAAATAAAAAACTTATTTTCAAAATTGTAAATAAATTTAAATAAACTATAAAATTAGAAGAATGAAGACAACACCACTGAAGAACTGATGAAGATTCACTGAAATGCATTTTGAAACTTTACATTTCACTTGTTTCTGTACAAATTAGTAACGCTCAATGTATAAAATAACGTATACTTTATTAAATGATTAGTCTTGCTCATGCATGATGTGCCAATATTGAAAATAGTACTCGGTAAAGTTAATGTTCGCTACGAGAATACCGCGTTTGCTGAGATGATTGAAAAAAGAATCATTTTTGACCTCATAAAGAACACTTTTTATTACAAGGTAAGAGTCTCCCTTATATAATTGTAAAAAAAAAAAAACTAAATTGTATGTAAGTATGTATATATTTCAACACGCCGAAAAGAGTACTTCAGCTACCTCCTGGACCCGGAAGGGTGTAAATTAAAATAAAACCTTACAACGCTAATATACCGATGAGTTATTTAGCGTTTATGGAATGAAACTGTTGAAATCTTTGTTTTGATAACATAAAACATCAGCCATGTATTGGCCCTAAACTTTCTTTTACGTAGTCAGTATATTTAGATTTGATAGTATATAAATTAAAATATAAAAAGTTTACATTTCAAGAAAATATTGTCATTCATTGTCCAGTAAAAGTGTAAAGTTAGTTTATTGTCAGATTTTCCAAAGAAAACATATGTATTTTAGATTTTAAATGTTGGATTTTATAGTAGTATAAGAACAATATAATTATTCATTACATATTATTAAAAATTATTATGGCCGGGCATTTTTTAGTTTTCAAATTAACTTTAAACCAGAGAAAATATTTATATAATAAACGTTAAATGTCAAAATATTTGAATATTTAAAACAGTTGACATGCATAGTAGATACGATTTATTATATATAATTTTCCATACCTATGTAACTATGGCAATATAAATAAAATAATAGCAATTTTCTCATAACTGGTACACTTTTTGAAGTTATTTTTCAAACAAAAAGTGGTCAAATCATTAATATCTTTCAATTTCATTCTAACTATTTTTACTGTAAGTGCTGCCGTTACGGAGATATGCAAAGAGTGACTCAAGTAAACATGCACTTCCGGTTTGAATATGCTTTTCAAAAATAGGAGGTTTTCCTCCCAGGCATATACAAATCTTAAGTTTAAAGTTTCATAATTTTATCTTCAACGATGTAGGCTGTAGAGCGCACACAGACCCACAGCCACACACACCACACACACACACACACGCAGAGGTCATTCCAAAAATAGTCAGACTCGATTCAGGGAAGGTCAAAAGGTGGATTTCTGTTAAAATTTCGAGGAATTTTTTATTTCGTGATTACAATACTTACTTATTACTTCGTAAATGTAAGTAAAAATAGTCTTGTAATAAATTAGATATTTTTTTCTCTATTCACTAAAAGATTATGATAATAACGCTTTGAGTAGCAGTGTGACTAACAATGTATTACTGTTTTACGTGGGCCAAGGTTATAGATACAGGTAATTTTACTCGTGTTTAATTTAGTGTCGTTATAAAATATTATATTTATTTCTTTTAAAGGCAAGATAATAACTATTACACTATTAATAAGTTAAAAACCATATTATATTAAAAAGACAATTATTGCACATGCAAACATATTATGTCACTGATATATTTGTTCGAGCAAAAGTCTACAAGGTCATGTTTACGAAAGTCTGCTATTATTGCTTAACACCCAAGAAAAAGTTATTGAAAAATGTATAAACACATTCGACTTTGCACTGTATTTGGACTACGTAGATTTATTTATTTCATTACGATTTTTTTTTGGTCGAAGTAAAATCTCTGGAGTGAGAGAAAAATATGTTTCTAACTTTAAATAATTATTACTAAAAACCGAGTACACATACAATGTTGCGTGTACCAACGATTGTTAACTGAGACTTTCTTTAAATGAAAATAAATTTTCAGCTAAATTGGCTGCAAATTGTGGCAGCTACAGCCAGTAGGCCGAAACATGAAATAATCTCAGATTTGATTAAAATATTAAACCTTCAAAATTAAATGTATTTTTGATCATTTTACTATCTTTATACGAAGTAATAAGTAAGTTATGTAATCATGAAAAAAATCGGAATACACCTTTTGACTTTCCCTAAGTCAAGTCTGACTATTTTTAGAATACCATCTGTGTGAGTACCTATATGTGTGGGTGTGTATATGAACGCTCTACAGTCTAAACTGTAGAAGACAAAATGATGTTTTGAGTCTAATATTTTATAAACCTTTCAAAAATATACATATAATCTTATAGATTTGTTTATACATTGCATATTGCTTTCGAACAGTACCGTGCAAATGTATTATAAACACCTATACAACTACAAGTACTTGTTGCATATACGCATACACATAACAAAAAAAATGACGCTAACAATGAATATGTAATAAAAGCACTTACATTTTACAATACACGTTATCCTCTTCATCAATTGATATCACAAACACTTACACACGTGTCTATTGTTAGTTTTCACAGATTTTAAAGCGTTTTCCCTGGTTATTTCACTGCACAAAGACTTATAACACGTGGCGTGATAACACATTTTTTTCTCAACTGCCACTGGCCATAAGTTGCGTGCGCATACCCGGAAGTGTTTTTAGAACCCTATAGGAGACTAGATTTTTTTTTGTTAATGTGTATTACTTTTATAAATAGACGACGACGTGTGTTTTTGTGTGTTTTGTGTGTGTTTATAGCCTAAACTGTTGAATGATGAAACTTCAATTAGTGAAATATTATACCTATAGTGACATTCACGAAGCGAAAACAATCTTTGGCGATGAATCATGTACTT
>JADQWA010000049.1:0-127739 GCA_018344505.1 Nebria ingens riversi | reverse complement strand
TTATATACATTCGTATAAGAAAGTCCAAAGTAGACAGTACAACTTGTGATTTTAATTATTGCTTTATAAAAGCCGTTTTACGCGCATAGACCTATATTATAGATGTATGAAGTAAACGTAACGTAATGTAACGTAACTTGACGTTATCATAAACGATGCTTTATATGTCAGCCTAGTTAACCGCGTTTACATTGTTTGCACGTATTGTTTCCAGCGTCTGGAAAATACTAAAATGTAAACAAAATTAAATCTACGTTAGCTAGGTGGCTGTAAACGAAACCGTTAAAAGTATATGGCGAAATCGAAAACTATATGGTGAAATTTACCTTTCTAACTTTATTTCAAGCTTAGTTACTGGGATTATATAGATTTACGATTATAAATAAATTGCATTTAATTAGTGATGTGAAATTGGCTGGTAACATATGTATTTGTGATTAAATTTAATTAAATTTAAAATGAAGACCTTTTTTTAAATAAATTACAAACATATTAAAAGTAGGTTTATGTTATAAAAATGCATATGGGGGTAAAACGTTTTTAATAAATATTCAGAAATACTCTGGAACTTAGGTATTATTTGAGCTAACTAAAAACGAACAGACACACATTATCTACGAAATTATGCTGATGATAATACAAACTAATCAATGTGGTTTGAATTTCGGTTGAATTTATATAAAAGTTTTCTTTTATTTATGTTTTGATAGATGTTAGTTTCGACCTATCGAAAGACAACAAAGTACATGGGAAAAAAGAAATAGTATAATTTCTTTTTTGTAATTAATCTGGTTTATTTTTGTTTTCGGTAGGTCGAATCATGGATCGTCTCTCCAAATTGTGTCACACATTGAATGAAAAATACCTGTGGACGTGGCAAATGTTGCCATTGGTCAATCTGATACTCAAAAATCACCATGAGGACCCCGACGAAACGAGCCACCTAATTGCAGAAGGTTATTCTTTTTAATTTATATTATTTTTAGTTAAACCATTGAAAATTTAGATTACTTTCGTTTTTTTATTTGTTATTTTTGTGAGAAACAAATAATGTAGGTATTTGTTTCTTTAATTTATTTATCGTAAATTTTCTTTGCCGCCAAAGTATTAACAAACATTTAATTCGTTTTCCTCAATTGTTAGTCGGTTTTAAGGCGAATGTTAAAATATAATTAAAATTATACTTGAAGCTCTCATAAAACTATATGTCTTAGCAAAATTACCTACCCACATATGGTAAATTATATTAAAATACTGTTGATCGTAAATTTGTGTGAGATATGTATTTTAACTTATAATCTACATTTAGCACTCAGATAAAATTTATTTCTGTCCCTCCATTGCCATTCATATTTTAATTACAAAATAAGTAATATGCGTAAATCTTCTTTGTTTTACCATCAGCCTCTTTGTAAAAAAAACTTGCACATATAGGCATACTCAATTTGTAGATTTTTTATTTCGGCAATAATAACCTACCTATAGCAAATTCTGTAATTGCGGTAGATCGTAAATTATTATTAAAATTTTGATATTCGTCACTAATTTTTGGAATGGCAACAGATTATATTTCAAAAATCTTAAACTTAAAAAGTTGAAAGACCTTAAATAGAATTTTTCTTTAAATTGTGGACTCCTCTAGAGCCTGCGGTTGCAAAAGTGGCTCTATTTCAATACAAAAATTCTTTAGAATATTAGCTGACCCCCGGAAGCACTCCCCACACATTATTATATATATATATTTTGTGTTTTACGTGAAATATATACACAATAGATACTATAATCTCATGTAATGTGCATGAAAAATATGGCTGAAACATTAATAACATTCTGTAAGCGCATGTGCGAGAAATACAGGCATATGTATACACTAAAAATATTATAACCCCTTGCATTTATGGATGCCGTAAATTATAATTTAACGGCTTTGTGCAGTTGTTTTAAAACATTATGCGGTGCACACTGGATGGGAATGCTGCTAAACATTTTGATAAAAATCCATTCCATTCGCAGAAAGTATCGTCTGCCATTTGTTTCAGCGATCAAATCGCATACACACAGATCGAAAAAATCGTTTTTACCTCAAAAAGAATCAATTACTTATCTTCTCGAAACATTTTGATATATGAATAAAAATATTCTAGCGCGTTGCGCATGTTCATTTCATCACGTTATACTAACCTCTTTTATGGCATTTGGTATTTTCATGATGTGATGTGCCCAGACGTTCGCTGGGTTCACCTGGAGACGGCGTTAACACTGTACGTTTTACACAGCGCTGACATTACATTTTCATTTTATAGTTTTATTTATATACATATTGGAATATTCACGCGATAAAATTTTATACGAGAGATAGTTTTTATACTTGGATTATCAAAAGTGCAATTATTATCTTAGTTTTGGAGTTTCTTGTGGCTGAAGTTTAATCCATTTGTAGACTTGGTAAGGCTTTTATCATGTTAGGACTATGAATTTATTTATAGTTTATAAGTGAAACATATGCAATCTTCTAAGCTGACATGGATATATTACAATATGCTTATACGTTGTTTAATATGTTCACTCGTGTCAGCAAGGACGGTCTTTGACCGTTGTACTGTAGCAAAACAGAGGCAAGCAATATAAATATATATATATATATATATATATATATATATATATATATATATATATATAATATAATATATATATATATATATATATATATATATATATATATATATATATATATATATATATATATATATATATATATATATATATATATATATAATATATATATATATATATATATATATATATATATATATATATATATATATATATATATATATATATATATATATATATATATATATATATATATATATATAATATATATATATATATATATATATATATATATATATATATATATATATATATATATATATAATGAATGCTAAGCTTAATATTTTTAAATTTAACAATAAATACATAAATATGTATTTTATACACGCGGAAATAGAAGAATATTAAGAAAATTCTCTTAAATAAATAGTTATGGTGATTTAATAATAGAAAATAGTTAGAAACGTAAACGTGGGCGAAAATATGTAGTATGAGGTATCCATCATGTGAGCGTTTGTGTCGTATTTAAAATCAACACTTCCTGCAAGCATGATATGCGTGCACTTGAAGTAATAAGTTTGAAAACGACTGAATTATAAATAAAAGTAATGTTATTTCATAATATTGTATGTATCACACGGTTTGATTCGTTTATTTTGATTGCCACGTGCTTGGCTTCGACTACCAGCCCGATTGTAACTTAACTTATAGAACATATTTATTCAGTATTAATACGAATGACTTGGCAGTGAATCAAAAACATACATTCTCATCTCAGACCTATCATGAATTTTCTTTCTATAATTTATTATTGATGCTTTCGCATAGGTATATCAATTAAATAGTCTTCTAATGCATATTTTAATAAAACATTGACTAATTGTATATGGAATCATTTTAATTTGAAATATATCTATTGTTAGGTTAAAAATAAAAATACAAGTATTTAAAAAACTACTCATAAGCTATAAACAAAAACTACTGAAGGGATTCTTAATTCTATGTGGGTAATAATTGTTAAGAATACAAAGATAGTGCCGCGACCGTCTGCCTACTTTTGCTACTAAATATTCACCTACATAGGTATATACATATATGTATGTATGTACGTATATATACCGCGTGTTTTTTCATGTTTCGCGAATGTGTTCCTGTGCCGCGTACTACCGGAAACATTGGTCGTTAAATATGAAACGGTTTACAATACTCCCCAGGTGCTTGTTCCTTTTTACGCTTAAAAACTATGCTGAGTTTATGTATGTTTCATTTATTTCGTGGCAAATGGCGTGACGCAAGCAAGCGACACTATAACTTGACGACATTTGCACAAGCTTCCATTTGCGAATCAATCTTTTAAGGAGGTTATTTCCAACAGCGTTTATTGATGAAAGTTGACGATAGGCAGCGCACCATTTCATTCGTGCAAACGATTGCTATATGTGTGCGACATACTACTACTCCTACTACTGCCCTGTATTATTTTATGTTCTAACATTGCAATACAGATTTATTTTACAAACTTTATGTTAGATAATTTGTTTTTTTTTGTCTTTTGATACAACAATCTAGCGCCTGTGCGAGAATTTCAGTCTATTTTTAGTTAATTGTATCATACATTTTACATTATATGATACAAACTTAATCCTCTAGTTAGTATAGTGTCAAAAGAATTTGTTGAATGAAATTATGAATGTGGGTAATTAATTTTAAACAATTTAATACTATGGTGTGTCTCAAACATTTTTATAATTATTTAGCAACATTTTCCATACGATTTTACAACATTTCAATGGCACATTACTGGTCTCTATATGTAACACATTAAATATTTTATGATTCTTACGCCTGGTTTCACAAAAGTTTGCTAAATTTAATATCGTTACCAAAGCGCAAATATCAAATCGAAATTTTGACATTAATAGTGATTTTTTGTGCGTTAAATTTAACTAGTTACTATAAAACTTGATTGTTAACATATAACTTCATTTGAAACAAGATGTTTGCTTCGGGTGCAACATTTTATTATCGAAAACAATTTTGTTTTAAAAAATTATTCAATTTATATATATCTTATAAAAAAAAATAGAACAAACTGTGGAAGTCACCACTGAATGAGTGTGTCATTTTTTATCGCCCTGACTCTTTATCCGTAAATTTATTTCCTCAATCAAAGACATTGCAATTATTGCCAATGTGTGTGTGTGTGTTTATAAGTTATTGATTGAACTTTCACGTTTTTAAGCTGCAGCAGTTAAATTATTTTATCGTTGTCGATTCAGCAAAGTTGCATTTTAAAGTGGACGCTATAAAATTGTCCAAGACTAAACTCTGTTCACGTGTTCCTATGTCCGTCCACTTAGTCCCACAGATTCTAAAATACTATTGATTATTATCCGAGACTATAAAAGTAAACTGGATTTGTTGTATTTCTCCATGTGTGGTTACTATCAACGTAATCTGAAATGACTTAGTTTTCCAAAGTTATCTATCTTTACCAACAGAGAGTGCACCTATGACTCTTCAGGGTTTATATATTTTTTTTGACGCTGTTATTAACAAACAAAGTCAATTGCGTCATTGTTTTTATAGTACTTGAATGAAAATGAAAAATTCGGTATAGTTAAAAGATTAAACTTTATTTGAATACGCGATTAAATAGAAGTTTGATTGTTGTAGTCTTATTTTACCTTTGAATGAGTAGTTTCAAAACATAATACAGGAAACTGGTATTAAAAATAAATCTATTTTGGTAGCAGAACTGAAATTTCAGAGAAGTATTTTGAATACTAGGTATAATTCTATACAGTATGGACTATAGTTATTTGAATACGCGTGAAACTCGTACGTGCTTCGATACGGATAAACACTGTAGAAGCATACTGTTATATGTGTCGAATAATGCGTGAACAAGAATTTATGCTAACTGATGCACATACAACTGCATAACCTATTGATTCTGCTCATTCACAAGTTATGCTTTCTAATTTTGTAAAATAATTATATATTAACATAATAAACAAATGTACAAATCAAATTTATGTTGATGCATTATTATTGAATATTACGTAAGTAATTGACGCCACTGTACAAAATATCAAAATGGAATATTGAAATCATTCAATGTATACACTAACTAGTGTACTTTTTTTTGGTTTTCGGTGCAATGCCGTTTAACCAACGCTATTTGCATGAGGTCGTATTATCACATTTCACAAGATGTTGATTGGTAATTGTATACCAGAGAGGGTCGTTTCGGTTTGAGGATGTATCACATATATAAGAGGCCCGTGGAAAGGATAACAATAGAGATGAGAGTGTTTTAGTTAGGAGATGATTATAGTGAGCTTTATTTGAATTTAGAGGGAAACTTAACGAATTCCGTAATACTAAGAATCATTTTAATGAATATTTTAAACTACTTTAAAATAAATAAAGATGCATCTTCTACAAAATTAGGGTTAGTATTACCATCTCCGAATAAAATCCTGGATTAGCTACACCTGGAATTTATTTGAAGATGGAAATACTGGGCCTTAGAGAAATTAGTTTTTAAAGTACTCTATATGTTAGGTACTTTTATGCCATTACTGTTTGATACACTGTCTATCCATCTTTTAGAATGTTTTGTCCACAAGAATTATTCTACTAAGTTACGTCTGAAGCGTTACATTTGGAGGTGTCGTTAGAGTCGATTGTATCTATATCTGTATTGTACCTATATGAATTGATGTTTTGCAGCTGTGCAAGAAATTCGTGCCTGGGCAGCAGTGGAATCCGCTAAATACGCATACCAACACACAATCCCGTACCATTGGTACTATTCATGTCCGTTACCGCCTTTATATTCAACAACTCCGTCACACAACAAATGCGCGTCCATCGTCAGCATGCGAAACCATCAAAGCACTCGGCCAGCGTAAAGAACTGCTGAGATAGAAAAATTGAGTATCGCTACTTAGGTGAGTACATATTATTTGTATTTAAATGTCGGAACCATTTTGTAATCAAGCACCTCCACCGAATAATTTATTCAGGTAATTGTAGTCATTTTATCGACACTTTATATCGTTTTATATTAAAACATTACCAATTTTAAATTTCATTAATAATATTGTGGCGAATAGTTATGTATTACGTGGAGACGTGGCTTCTATATGCAAATTCTAAAGTGCATATATTAAAGGCTGGACCTGTTTATGTTGTAATTACAAATTTTATGGTGAAGTACCTTAGTATATAGCATTTCCTTTCAGGCAATTAAAATGTAATTAAAAAAAGTTGACTTAAAAAAGGATACTTGCAAATTTATGTCCTGCAAACGCAGACATTGCTTTTCAAATTTAAGCGCTTTTTATACAAGAATAGAAAGTTGATTAGGTGAATCGTTAAAGCACGATTATTATTAATTGTTGCAATTGTTTATTATTTATAAGGTTGGTGGGGGAAGGGTGGGGGGGGAAGGGGCAAGACTTCCCACTTCGTGGTTTATACGTATATATTTTTTGTTTTCACATTGACATCATGCTTATTTACAACTATAAGTAATTTAATACAAAATTATTCATATTTAGACAAAGAAATAAAATATATAAAAGAATCAGGCTCTCCAGAGTATAAAATATAACAAACTACCTAGCATTATAGATCGTGTGAGTTTGAGTAAAGATTTAGCAGTCATTAAATTTCGGAGAGAAGTTCCATCATAAATTTAGTTGGCAGACATGCCAATGATATATTTACAAGTAAAATTTCGCAGCGCGTGACAATGCGTCAAGTGTAGGCGCAAGAATGTTTGTTTTGTTCACGACTTCTAAATGTCATATATTCACAATTCATATAGGTGCATGAAATTATTATTATTATTATATGAAGTAGACATGTTTTTACGGTTCGTTACGTTCCACCAACTGTTTCACATTACTCCAACTCTTGTCTGGTTATGATTTATATGAAGTTACCTAAAATATACACGCTACAATTATCTAAAAATAAACTACATGAATAATTCACAAAAATTGAGCAAATTTCTAAAAGTTATTAATAATTCATAAAATATATAAGATACATATCCGAATATATTCCATACTATTTAGCAGATGTTTTACTTTATGTAGCCATTGAATCACTTAACAAATAAATCCACTTTGATCTGAAATTGATATGATTTTATGCAATCATAATTTATCCGTTTGTACTCACATTTCAAATGAAATGTATCCAGTTTTAATTTAATGGTTTCAGTTGTCCTTCGCGGTTTAATACTTGTAATATCGTTTCAAGATAGTTGTTACCATGTTTATTGGGTACCAAAAGTGCTAAAGTTACTTAAAAACGTATAAACGAATATAAAGTTAATCAGTAAAAATAAATGTACGTTTCGCACACCTATTTCACATTATGGGGACGTTTGCACTTTAACAATTACAGTCTAGATTACAGTAAATCTCTTAATCAATCGTTAGATTACGGATGCGTATATTAAAAGTATGATTCAGTATCACTGTGAGGTACTAAGATAAAAACTTTAAGTATGGTGTCAAAGTTTGTTTTTATTAAGATTCGCATCACCTCTATACAATAAATATTATTTATTTGTGACAATTTACGTTTTGAATGTTCATTAAATATTAAAACATAAATTACTCTCTCGAGTTGATTTGTTACTAGTATTAATAATATCTTATAGTATCTATATAAATCTGAATTCGTTAAGGAATGCGACAGGGTTGTAAATAATGTTTGATAATTCATGGCACGTGATACCGCATCACGTATTATACAAGTCGTTTTAATTACTATAAAATCCGGTGGCCCCAATATAAAACAAAGCGAAAACTATTTGTAAAATAAAAAAAATGTTAACGAACGTTTATGATCGTATATGGCTTTTGTAACGACGATATCGTCTCGCTTACAGAAAAACCACACAGGCTGCTGGGTATTCCTGTCTGACTATATGCTGAATTTTACTACAAAACAGCGGCAGATGTTTACTATATTATGCTTCTTAATAAAGAGTTATCGGAACGGAAACTACTTTTATCCTTTAACTACTACGTGTAACCAATAAAAAAATTTTTTATCATATTTTTACTTTCTTTTACGAAGTAATAAGTAAGTATTGTTATCACGGAAAAAAAACTCGAAATTTTAACGGAAATACACCTTTTGACTTTCCCTGAATCGAGTCTGACTATTTTTGGAATGACGTCTGTGTGTGTGTGTGTGTGTATCTGTGAGCGCTCTACAGCCTACACTGTTGAAGATAAAATTATGAAACTTTAAACTTAAGATTTGTATATGCCTGGAAAGAAAAACATCCTATTTTTGAAAAGCCTATTCAAACCGGAAGTGCATGTTTACTTGGGGCACTTTTTGCATATCTTCGAAACGGCTGCACTTACAGTAAAATAGTTATAATTAAAGTTAAAGATATTAATGATTTGAACAACTTTTGTTTGAAACATTTCTTCAAAAAGTGTACCAGTTACGAGAAAATTGCTATTATCCTATTTATATTGCTATAGTTACATAGGTATGGAAAATGATATATAATAAATCGCATCTACTATGCATGTCAACTGTTTTAAATATTCAAATATTTTGACATTTAACATTTATTGTCAGTGTCACAAATAAGTTTAGTGAAAAACCGTTACAAAGGTTAGTAAATAATTTAAAATATTATATATAAATAGTTTCTCTGGTTTAAAGTTAATTTGAAAACTAAAAAATGCCCGGCCATAATAATTTTTAATAATATATAATGAATAAATTATATTGTCTTTATACTACTATAAAATCCAACATTTAAAATCTAATATACATATGTTTTTTTTTGGAAATCTGACAATAAACTAACTTTACAATTTAATTTGACATACTGAATGAAAATATTTTCTTGAAATTTAAACATTCTATATTTTAATTTATATACTATCAAATCTAAATATACTGACTACGTAAAAGAAAGTTTAGGGCCAGCACTTGGCCGATGTTTACTACTTAGGTAGACAAAATAGTAATCACGACATATTTGATTGTTAAACTATTCCAAATTAATATAACAAAATAAACGTATTCAGCAATAATTGTGGGTGGCACAAATAGACAATTATTTAAAAATCTGTTTGCGCTTATCCTTTTATAATTATATTTACAAATGACATAAAATGAAACATGGTCAGTTACAAGTTTTAAACCATTATTGAATACAAAAGAGCGTATCGGAGAGATGTAACAAGAAACACATCAAAAGTAAATATACATAAGTATCTAATTCCACACGGTTAGCCAGCAACCAATGAATAATATTATTATTACTTGGCTATTCAATAGGTGCTTAGTTACACTTTAACAGGAATTCGTGGTGGAACGGTCGACTGTTTAATTAAGTATGGCGGATGCAAAAATAATAAATTTTTAAGTAACCGTCGGATAGTGATGACGAAAGCGGCGGGAACGAAAAATACAGCGACTAAACACTGGATTCATAAGCTTTGCATCGACAACCTCAACTCTATACATGCCACAACATTAACTGGGTGATCGTAAAATGGGCTTTATATCCATTTTATGGCATTTGTAAAATATTGCATTTCAAGTATAATATATACACTTGACTATGCAGCGCCATGATTGTATTGAAATGAGGAACAAAAATGAAGTCACTTTTGCAAGATGTATCTCTCTGCTAGTGGAAATACTTTACTTATTACTTCGTATAAGAAGGTTAAAAAACTAATCACATTTCAGTCAATCAGACAACTTGTACATATATGTACATATTTCAAAAAACGTTTTATACTGTAATTTATATAGTTATTTATTTATTTTTATTTATATATATATATATATATATATATATATATATATATATATATATATATATATATATATATATAAATAACATTCTATTCGTTAATTAATATGTTAATTTCGTTTAACGGAACATTTGTTAGTGAAAATCAATTTAATATTTGAAATCAATACATCAGGATTTCACACTGTAAAACAATTGTGAATCGTGATGCATGACATACTTTATCGTGACGTGAAGATGTGTAACACTCTGGTCATCACATAACATTTAATAAAGCTTGATGCATCGACCGTGAAGTAAGCGACAGGAAGAGTATATATGTATATATATACGTATATACTGACACAGTAAAACTCGTCGAAAGACAATTGCCTGATGGGGGTGGTAACGTCGTCTTTCATTGCACTTTTCCATGACAAAATAAAACTGAGTGACAGTTCCGAATGTTACCGCCAGAGCTACTCAACCGCCTCTTTACGACCGGTTTATTTTTTATCGTTCTCGTCCGTCGGCGGATACGGCGCAACGAGTTCTACTGCCGCACTAGCGAATTATGCCAACGTTCTAACGTAGTTTCTTGATAATTTCATTGTTTGCATCCGTAATTTAACGTTTTACGTCAGAGTCTATTCAAATGTATGTTTTGTAGTTTCTGGGAAAATTCTATAAAGTTATCATGATTTAGATTATTGAACAAAATAATGTGTTTCCAAATCGTATTGGATTTATTTGTGTTACGCCTAAAATTATTTTCACTTATTTGAGTTGTTTTTGAGAAAATTGTTGTTAAATTATTTTGTAGCATTTATTGTTTAAGCTAGTGTTTTATACGCGACCAAATACATTTATAATGTTAGCCAAAATCTAAAAAGCACTCAAACTAAAAACTGTATATATCTAATCTAGCTTGAATAAAAATGGCTGGTAGGTATTACTTTTCATGGTTGGTATATTATAAGGTGATGATCGAAGATGCCTAGGAGGTACAATAAATTTCAGTTTCCCATGTCGTCCTCAAGGTCTTTATACTTAGTCGGCATATCTAAATACACACTATTATTATATCGTAATATTCTGTTGTTCACTAGCATTAAAATCGCAATACAATCTGTGAAACGTGACTGATTCGCTGGCGATCAGCTTTCAACATTGTACTTTATCGATCACTATTTTCAATAGGAACATGTTTATTTTTTTAAATATAATGAAACTAAAACAGGGCTCGATTTTTTGTAAACATAGTTAAATATCTTTTTTAAATGAAAAGCTAATAAGATTCATTCGTTATATGGTTATAGTATATAGTTTCATACAACTGCATAATTTTTTGTGTATTAAATGTACATAAATAAATTATGATAATCCCAGACAAAAATAACAGTATTTATAAAGAAAATGAATATTTATAATTATTACTTGAATACAATGAAAATATTACAAAAAAAAATTCCATAACATATGTATCTAATGATTCATAGAATATTAAAATCGCAGCGGGAAAAAGACGTGCGTAGGTATATAATACATATTAGCATCTATTCTAAATAAAAAATGTTAAATTTCCGCCTTAATTTTATGCATTTCTATAAAAACGGGTTATATGAACTAATACGCGTAGTCAGTTAATTACTCTGTGATTCTTTAAATTTAGAAATATCGTCCATAAAAAATGTGATCACGATTTCCGAATAAAATGTTCCCAGTGTCGACGTAAACATTTTTAGTAGCACTGATTTCGCTATAGTAACCATTACCAAATGGTCATAAAATGGCCGCAACTCGGAATCAGAGTTGGCGATGGTTTATAGTTGTAGAAACTACTATAGGTATAGGTATATATATGTATATGGGATAGTAGGTATACTCAAAGTTATATAGCTCGTCTTGAGTTGTTTGAAAATGAACGATAGATTGTCGTCGGCTGCGCATATATGTATATGTATGTATGTATGTGTGTATGTATGTATGTACATAGGTACAACTCCTTGCGAATCACTGCTGCAATTGTATACAGTGGTTTTTAATAAAATATTCATTGGATTTCTCTACTTCGAAATCCTTTTGTTAGCGATTGTGTAAGGTTTGTTGTTGGGTGATTTATGTGATAATAAAACATCAACTTAGATGTGACTTGATACAATACGACGAGTTCCTATATTTTCTAATCTATCTGTTTAAAATATAGCAAACGTGTTCATACCTACATATGTTTTATTTCAAAACACTTTTCTAATCGTTTTTCTTTAAATGAAAATTGTTAAATAATTTCTATAAAAGTTTCTAGTTTTTATTGGCTATTCCTATTCATATTATAAACGAGTTTTAAAAATGTCTATCTATGTATACAATTAAACATTAGTATGAAATTTTAATATGCATTGTGTAATCAGCCGAATAAAATCGTTTCCATTCTAACTAAACTACCTATGTGTGTTTTGAAAAAATTACATATGGGAGAGAAAATAAAATCTAAGTTAAAAACGAGACTATCGTATCCCAGGCATAATAAAATGCTAGTTGTGCAGGAACGGTTCTCCGGTACATTTTCGAATTATTGTCTCATAAAGCCTGTTATGTTCGAATTTAATAGCTTTATATTATGAATAAAATTAATTAAATTCCTTTATGATACCCATGGTTATAAAGTTACAAAGTTTAGTTTGAGCTGAATTTCAATAGTTACGACGTCCTCAAATGCAAATGGAAATATGAAAATTATATGATACCCTGCCACTGCACTATCGCTTGCATTTATCCAAAGAATCGTAAATAACTTCACTAAAATTCTATTCCATCACACTTCAGACGTATCACCGCGTTTTTAACTCTTACTATCGAATTTCAAATTTCAACTTATAACGACATTCGTTGAACATAATAAATGCGGAATATTTATTTTCGAGCTACTTATCGCAATATTTCCTAATACATATTGTGTGTGAAGGGCATAAATACACATGTATGTATAGAATAAGGTTACAATAAAATAAACATTTTAACTGACTCACCATATTGTGCACGCTTGATTCTCGAACCACAGATAGCAGGAGTTCAGAAACCACCGCACTTTAAAATCTATAACCGCGTAAAACAGTTCCACGATAGTTATTTTATATGAATCACAGTTATATAGAGTAATTATCAGTATTTGTTACACGAACAACACAATTTACACACTTCACCAACAGTAAAACACTGACACTCTCGTCAAACACCGCTTGTGTGTCTACTGACAAACTTATAGCATAGTATACATTGTTTGAACTGGTTCGTTAATTATTAATACCTCATTACTAGTAGTTTTGATAGAATAGAAAGAAACATATATAGCCATCTATTTCATAATTGAACAAATACACCACTAAGGGTCATTTTTGTTCGTTAAATTTTACGCATTTACATCTTTTTTATATGTTATAGAAATGCGATAATTAGTTTGATCTTTTAAAGAGACTCTCTTTTGTTTCTCTACTTCAGATGCACATTTTTACTATCTTTTACGAAGTAATAAGTAAGTATTGTAATCGCGAAAAAAAAAATATCTCGAGATTTTAACGGAAATACACCTTTTGACCTTCCTTGAATCGAGTCTGACTATTTTTGGAATGACGTCTGTGTGTGTGTGTGTATGTGTGTGTGTGTGTGTGTGTGTCTGTGTGGGTGGCTGTGAGCGCTCTACAGGCTACACCGTTGAAGATAAATTTATGAAACTTTAAACTTAACATTTGTATATGCCTGGGAGGAAAACCATTTTAATTTATATACTATCAAATCAAAATATACTGACTACGTAAAAGAAAGTTTAGGGCCAATGCATGGCTGATGTTTGAGTTATAGTCTTACCACTTCTGGTGCATCAGATAATATACTATGAGTCAAGTACCACTTGATATTTAACTATAAATTATATTTTAGTTTAAGTAAGTATATTTATATAAGTGATTACACTGAGAGTGAATTATCTGCGAAATGATCACATAGAATGACTTTATTATTGGAAAAATGTCGACTGTTATACTTGGTGCAGAAAATAAATTAGGTATCTCGTTTTTAATTAATGGTAGCATAAATTTAAAACAAAGATAAAAGTGTGGTTGGCTCGGTGGCCGTCTTCAAGGCATTCATCGGTCGTAAAAACGAACTCACAAAATAAAGCCACAAACTGTCATGTAAATTTAAACAATTGCCCATTTCTCCACTTACTCGTCTTCATATACATGATTGTTATTAATTATTTGCACGGAATTATCACACTTAAAAAAGCACTTAAGTGCGTACTTAACACAAAATATTTGTTCAATCCAGGTGGTACGGTTCGATATGAGGTAGCAGGTAACTCTATTATTTATGGTTTATCCTATAGTCTGTATTTTAAAATTGTTATGATTATAGCTAAGGGTATTTGAACTTTTTTAAATTGTGTTGAAATAAATATTAAAATAAATATTATTTAGTTTCGTTCAAGACTTGATGAAAAGATGAATCATAATATTTAGAATTTGGCGTACGTCATTTGATCGTTTTTTTTTTTGTAAAAACAGTAGCAGCTTAAATGCAATTTAGCCGGCATCAACGTCGGCGGTCCTATGTCAAGGCAGCCAGTTAAAACGTTTTGTCTGTCCTAATAGAACGCCGAACGTGCGGAGTAAACAAAAATAAATAATAAAAATGGGTTTAAACGTATAAATGTCAGAGTGTCACCGAACACATATATTACAAAGTTTATATGGGTTAGATTTAGTCGCAGAGGCGAATGGAACATTCAAGTGAGCCGACATATAGACTCAGACAAACCTAGTTATAAACGATTCCACTTTGTCTTTACAACACTGTTCCAAGTCTCAGAAATGATCTGAATTTGATGAAAAGTTATTATTTTTAAATAATTATTGTTTAGTTTTTCTTAAAATAAACAAACGCTGAACATACATATTTTCGGTAGAGTTTATTTTTGCAAAAATGTGTATATGGTGCAAATGCACAGTGGAATAGGTTATAGCATGAAGCAGTTAAGAGAGAACCGAAAACAAAACAAAGGTGAACAATTTTAACTGCACGTAAAAAGTCGCAGCCAAAAAGCCAATCGTAAAACGCTGACTACGAGAATTATGAGTTGGGAACTATAAAACACAAAACTCTCTCGAGTTTGAAGTTGGATTTCAAACTTAAACAGTACTTGTTGACCGTTTGAAATTTATAGACGAACAGTGGAAAGACGTCGAAAATTTTAATCAATAAACGTATGTTTGCATATACAAATGCAATGTGCATTCGTTTCAATTTTATTCCTTTAATTAAATTCACGTTTTACGTGTCATTTGAAGCATTAAATTCTCCCATGTATTTCGGAAGCTGTCGTCTCTTTTCTTGTGTCCAGGATTGTAACTGGATTTTTTGTTATCTTTAAGAATATATTAGCAAACATATTTACAATTCAAAATGGTGGCTGTAATTACTTTATTATATATTTCAATCGCGCATATTTCTAACAATGAATTAATATTGCTATAATATTAAAAATATTTTAAAGTTAAGGGCTTATAATCTCAAGATTCCTTCATAACTTAATACGTCTCTGTATCTACACCATACTTGCATCTCTTTAACTCCATCGCAACGTCCATATGGTAACTATTGGTGTTAAAGTCATTTTTCTTGAGTTTTATGCGGAACACACTGTAAATTTTCATGTTTTAGTATATTTTATGTGTGCACCATGCACAGCGCACAGCCAACGTACATACATACGTACATCTATGAAAAGTTTTACCGCGCTAGATTTTTCGCTTGCGTATAAACATTATAGCACCTTTGCGTAGGATGTATTAGACATTGTATATTACCTACTGTTTTACGAAAGTTTATGTTTTCCTCACAGAACTATAACTCATTTTTTATTACGAATTGTAATAGGTAATTCTGATCAAACACGCAAAGACTGTACCACTGTGCTATATGCTCTTCAGGTTAAATGTGGATAGTTTTTAAAAATAGAATTTATATTCGAAAATAATTAACGTATAGTATATTTGTTTTTAAAGTATTTTAAGCTATTGATTTGTTTGAAATAGTATGACATCGAAACTGTAATCAATAATTAGTGCCTTTTTGTATTTATGCTTATTTTTCGGGTTGCTTATCGGCTATGAAATTCTTTTCAGAGGATATATTGACAAAGGATCTTGTAAAATGTTTTTATAATATACATACATGAAGCACACTCTAAAATATTAAAATTTTATAAATGAAGTAAACAATTTAGTATGGGACACTAGGATTTAGCCGAAATGAACCAGATTCAATTGGAGGAATACAAAAAAAGAATTGATCATAAAACGAGTCGTTGTTAACAATGCGTGAACACTAAAAAAAATATACAAAACATATTTGTTTCATATATTCATAATATTTTATTACTCGTATGAAAAAGTGCATTGAAAAATATTTTCGGTTTCTTTGACATGGCATTAAAACTAAGAAGACTAGCACTTTTATTATTTAAGGGCCGTATGTCGACAGACCTATAAAACTTCATAGATCATAAATTATAGTTCTAAATGTTCTTTGTCAAATGTTAGAGCCCAAAAGTAACCTAGTTCCTATATGAGAACACTATACATATATTCATTTTCATATGAGGGGAAACCAGCTTCCCTATTCTTAAACAGTAATAAAAGTATCACGAAGAAAAAAAACACACGTGCAGAAAATTTTATTACCGACTTGTAGACAATAATGAATTTGTATGGTATTTTATTTGGGGTACTTGTGTTACACAAAAAAGAACTATAAAACTACTGTTCTCTATTGAGACATTTGTGTTAATGCGCGAATATACAAGAATGGAAGAATAGCCGCCATAAAGCTAAGATCTATTCCACAATATTTTTAAAAATAACTAACAAGCTTAAAATACGTAATTCCGGTAGTAGTTCAAGCCGTTGTTATTACAGGTATTATATACATATTTTCAACTATACCTACCATAGAGTTCTGATGGATTTTACGATCTTGACACGTTTAATACAGTTTTCATTGTACCTTTTGTGAGCCGGTAATACCGATATGGTTACCCAACAATTCTCTACTCTGCGCTTGCCAATTACTCTGCAAGAATAGCAACGTGTTCGTTTGCAAGCCCGGTGTTTTACATACAAATGTACGTTGATGTAAACATCTTTGCTTGCATCTGTCTTGTATATAATTTGCCAGGATTTAACAAATGTTTTATTAGTTTCCTTAATTAAATTTTTATTGTCTGTGGTATTGAACTGTTGTTCAACAAATAGTGTTGTTTTTAGGGATTATATTTACTAATTAAATATGTTGTTGTTTTTTAATATTATTAAAATAAAGCATAGGATGTGTTTGCAACACTTTCAATTGAACTGTAGGTACCGCGAATAACTTAATAGTAAAATGTAATAATGAAATAGTAAAGGTATTTGAATTTTAACATGAATAATGCAGAATTACTGTGTTTTAGTGTAGTAAAATGTTGAATATATGTAGTATATTAAGGTTGAGGACTATGTAACGGTTTTCATTTGCGGTTTAATTTAACATTTAATCGTGTGCGACAGACATTTAAACTTGAGCTTAGAGCTTATCCAAAGTTCTGCTCGCAAACCAGACTATTACAATAAAATCTTTTAGTGTATATGCAGTATGGTTAATACCATATTATGATGATCTATACCGCGAAGTTCTATTGTTTTGCCCAATTGCACTTATAGCTATTATAGTCACTCTATAAACAATACCGCAATCGATGGCTTTTTGAGTGTATGGATAATACTTATTACATGAATAGCTGTTGATTGGATTCATTTTAAATGTCTACTTCTGATAAAATGCTAGCATTAGTTGCATTCAGTGCCGCGAGAGTGCAGTTAAAACTTGTAGTATTAAAACCTCTGAAATGATAGCCTATAAAACCCATGTTGCTGTAGGTCGTAAATCATAACGGCTGAAACATGCTTCGCTTGTTATATTTCATTCTTTGGATCAGCCAAGCTTGTGCTAATCTTAAATATGTTTTATATTATGCACCACGCATTTTCAACTTCATATCATTGGAAATTATATTAGTGCTCAGATTCAAAACATATGTACAGTTGCACTATTAGTATTTTACATACAAAATTCTAGCTACAAGAACAACAATATAAAATAGAATTCGGATATAACGACAGACTCAAATGTTTGTTAGTTATAATCTTATCAAAATTGTATTCAATACACAATAAATGAAAATATCTGTCATGCTCCGCAGTGAGCTTTCTTATTCGTAGTAACCGGTACACTTTTTGCTGTAAGAGCAGCAGTTTCGAGTTATTACAGAAATTTTCGATTTGAATATTCTTTATTCAAAAAAGTTTAGTTGTGAATAGAACAACTTATATAATTATAAAATAAAGAGGTCTTAACCAGGGTTGTATAATAAATTGAAATATGTATAATTTTATTTAAACAAAACCTTGTGGAGAAATAAAACATCTATGATTGAAAACTGTATTGTATTGATTTGAACAACACATTTATGATAGCAAACCACACCTTCGCAACTCGGTTCAAACAATTTTATATTCCGTCGTTCGAAAAACTTTGAAACCTATAAACGCCATTCACATATTTCAATACAAAATTATTGTAATAAGTAGTTATTTACGTGCACATAATTTATGTTGATTTTTTTCGTACTTGGTCGCAAATCATATTCAATATATTCTCGAATTGCTATTAAAACATGTTTGTTCTCAGATGCGTGAAGGGTGTAAGATATGTTAATCCTTTTTTTACGTCCATCTTTTGTAGATGACAACATATGAGTAATTTATGTCGGATTTTCAGGGTTCATTCGCAAAATATTCGGTCGGCTGTTATACCTTGATATTCTATAGTCGTAAATTATATTTTTATTGTTAATTTTGTTGTGTGTTTTCGCCGAAATAGTTATTGCTAATTTAATTTGACACATTTACTATTTTGTAGAGTGATATATATATATATATATATATATATATATATATATATATATATATATATATATATATATATACTTTTAGAAACTAATGACCTAATTATATTTTTTGTGGCCGGAATATCACAATTAGGTAAAAATATTAATTAGTTTCATTGAACATATTAGCAGATTTTCCCTGTGAATAAAATGTATATGTTATAAACTAATTAGTGAAACATAATTAATTTCGAAATGAACCAAACGCAAATTGATGCTATGTTGTTGGAAATATAGCGTGGGTCACAGGTAATTTTCATAATTACAGTTGCACAGTTCAAGAGGTTTTACGACTGATCGTAAATGTGTGTGCCGCCGGGATAAATACATATTACATGTTAAAATAACAACAAAAGCAAACAAAAAAAGTTGACATCTCGACGACCAATCAGAACGTAACACTATTATGATGATGCACCGCATAGCATAACCAGTTACAGGTAATATTATTGTGTGCAAAGAAAAGGATGCATTTGGTGTTTTAAAATAAATAATAACTTGCACAATATAATTTAACTGATTGGTTTCATGTGAACGTTAAATCGTGCAAGTTTTATATTTATACTAACTCCGCCTTATTGCAATTAAGTTTAAACATAAGTTATTAAAATGTGTGTTTTTTTTAAATCAATGAAGCCACAAAATCACTAAAACCCCCTCTACCACCGAACATGCAATAATAATAAATACATATGTATATACCTACAGGTATTTCTTATATCTAGGTACCTATATATATAAATATTTATTTAGAAGGAAAGATATTTGAATATTTTGATAAACATTTTATGATAATTTTGATAATCTAATATGCTATTTAGAATTCTAATTTATAGAACAAGATAAATAATTTGTTATAAAAATATGCACGTGTCGACATTTTACGATAACTGCACTAGTCGACAAGATAACTTATATATATATATATATACATACATACATGCATACATAAGTACACAGTACTTGATACTCGATGTCTGTCCTATGTCTGATCTTCAGGAGATATTAAAAATAGAGATGACTTAAAAGGTAATATGTAACAAGATCTATTTCATTTATTAAGAAAGTCAACCGAAAAATAATATTGATCTCAAAAAGTATATTATACACATATAAATAGTAAACCGAACTCTTATACGTAGTAGCAATAATTATATAAAATTTAAAAAAACAGTAAAATATGTTTATATACATACATATACATACCTCGCTCCATATTTGAAATAAATCTCCTATTAACAAGAAGTAAATACTAATATTGTTTCTTATTTTACAGATGGTCCTCTGGAGGTCGAATCTACAAAAAGAAATGATTTCTATGTAAAAGAAATTGTTACTAGAATAAAAAATCGTCCATTATCTACTGTTTCCTGGAGTTAATGAAAACATTGCCATAGTTGCGGTATTCTCGTGTAGATAGTATAATACATATTTACCATAAATTCATGATTCTACTTAAAAAGTTATGTATAGGTCTTAGAGATACAACGAAAAATATGTTTGGTTTTGTTTATATCGATTATTTCGTTCATTTGAATTTTATTTCTTTCATGTTAAAGGAAACTCATATTGACAATTTGCACCAAATGCAATTGTATCACAATTTCTAATAGGATAAACAAATAAACCTATACATTGTTATCTTCTCCCAACACGAATTGATACAATATCATTTAGTGCAAAGTTCCATACACAATTTACTATTTTTATTTTACTTTATGTGAAATATTGTTATTTTATAATAATCAAATTACTACTTAATTTTTTTATGTCGTTAACATAGGGTTATTTTTGTTTAAAATGGAAGACTTATTTACTTATAATTTAGATTTATATGTTCTTAGAATTTACTTAATTATTTCTTAAAGATGTTATATTTAAAAAAAAATTAAGAGTAATTTCTTAGACATAAACAAGCTTATTATATATTTTTTTATATAAGAGCAAATTTGAAAACAATATGTTGAATTAATATTAAATATGACTGTTATAACAATTCCAAAGAATAAATTAAAATAGTTGTGGAACAACTTTAAATTTAAATTATTTTTAGATTTTAACAAAATTATAAAAACAAATTTGTTAAATTCTAACTTCAAATACGAAATTATTTAATTAATTTTCTACATATGTACACGTCCAAATTAAATTGAAAATATACAAATACACTTCATTCTTTTTATTGTTTCTTTATCAAGCATTGGGTTTTCGTTTTGCCGATTATTTCATGAAGTAATTTACTAACAATAAATTCGTTTGTTCTGCATTTATTGTCCTGCGTTGCCGTTTTTTCTTTCTTCTGATTTTGATATAGTATATTTTCATATTGATAACAACGTGTTTCATCAAAATATAATACAGTTAAACGAAATTAATAGGAGATGGATATTTGTTATTTAATATGTTCTTAAAAAATGAACGAGTTTAAAAAAATGGGTACTTATTCGTGCTGTTTTACAGTTCCAAGAATGAGTTTGTTAATATATTTTTTTATGTAGGTTTTAGGAATATGATTATTTTTCATATGATTAATATTTCAAATTAAAAACGAAGTTTATAGCATTCCTTATTCTTATTTAAAATGAATACAAAATAAAGTTTAGTTTCAAAATTTAACGAAATTACTCAATATATTTTATTGTGATATTATTTGTCTTAAATATTAGAATATTACCTCAGATACTTATTGGAATTGCAATACACTTATGATTTTGTGTTTTTGTCTATAAGTATCGCTATTTATAGTTCTAGATACAAATATTAATAGTAAGCATGTTATAAATAATGTACTAAAATATTGTGCTTTTATGAATGTTAAAAGTTTTCATTTTTCTCTGATTTCTTTACTTGTTCAATGTGTGAAACTTTGTATACAATTGTTATGCTATATGTTATTAATCTTATATTATTACGTTAAGATTTTAACGTATCTGGTGTAGAATAACTACTATCAATCAGTGTATAGCTATATATTACGAAATATTAAAATAACTATTAATAAATACAAGAACACCGTGTACTTTCCTCATAAACAATTTTTAACAACGTTGTTTATTATTGATTATAAAACAAAAGAAATATAGGTACGTTAAGATACATTTGACTGATGAAAGATGGATTAGTTATATTATATTACATATCAAATAAATATACTTTCCATTTATAATATAACTACACGATTGAGTCTACAACCAAACACTCACTTGTGTAAAGTATCAAGGTAGGCCCCCATGGTGACATAGTTACCAAGTCACCACAGAAGCAGTGCGGGTACACAATATATAGGCTGTATTCTATAATATAAACGTTGAGCGTTATACTATGTATTTATCCAAACTTAAAATATGTCTACGTAGAAATAAAAATTGAAAATGCTTTTTCGTATTTTAGTTTTTCGGAATTCCAATTAAAGTATTTTATTACAGTATAAAACTGTAGAAAGAAGAAAAAGTATTTAATATTTTTCAATCGCTAACGTGAAAACGCAAGTACTGATATAATAAAACTCAAACAGTAAAATGGATTTTATTAGCCATAAATTTTTGTACTGAAACTATATATTTGAAATTGAGATATCCATTCTTAAAAATACAACAAATCTTTGTTTTTTTTTGTTGCTTTTAAAAATGTTTACTTCGAATGGTATAAGATGAAATAAAATCGTTTATAGGTTGCAGTAATCTGTATTTTATATTCTTTTAATAGAATTTAAAAATTATAATTTACATCATAGTTAAATGTTTTCACCTTCTCGAATATTTACTTATTGCTAAATTTTCAGTTCTTTTCTCGCCTTGATTTGCTAAAATATAAAACTTCCTGGTATACTAAATAACAAAAACGATTAAACAATATTGTTTATAAGTATAAATAATAATTGAGGGTCCATTATTAGAAATGATGTGACCCAATTTAATTATAATGCACGAGTATTGTGCACTAATTTATCTAAACATTAAATTAAATTATGAATTCATATTTCAATTTACTAATGAGGATATTCACAAGGTCATATATTTAGTTATAAAAACGGTACCGAAATTTTATTGGTAACATTGTAACAATGTCTGATTATCAACCTACTCCGATTTTTGAAAAGCATGCTTCGTTCTTACGGTCAGTCGTAGATATGTTATTTAAAACTGTGGTTTTCGGTGTGGACAATACGAGTAAAGTGATACAATGGAAAGATCCAGACGAGTTGAAAAGTATCTTAGATCTAAAAGTTAGTGAGTGTGGTGCTTCGCATGGAACGTTGTTGAAAGTCATTGAAACAATTATTCAGTACAGTGTTAAAACTGGTCATCCATATTTTATAAATCAGTTATTTTCTGGGTAAGTTATTTTTTTTTATGATACATGTTCATATATTTATTATTATTTGTTTGGGTATTAGTTTGGACCCTTATGGATTAGCTGCGCAATGGGTTACCGATGCTTTAAATCCAAGTGTGTATACATATGAAGTAGCTCCAGTGTTTACATTGATGGAGCAAGCAATACTACAAGAAGTCTGCCAATTGGTTGGTTTCCAGCATGGAGATGGACTATTTTGTCCGGGAGGCTCCTTAGCCAATGGTCTCGCCATGAATGTAGCCAGATATCATTATTTCCCGAACATCAAGGTGTTTTAAATCATCTTCCCCAATTGTTTCATTTCCAGTTAATTATAGTTATATATGTATTTAATTTAGAAAACCGGTACTTTTAACGTCCCCAAACTGATTGTATTTACGTCTGAGGAATCGCATTATTCCATTCCGAAAATGGCATCAGTATTGGGCATCGGAGAATCGAACGTAATTGAAATAGAAACGGACGAGAATGGTTGTTTGATCGTGGAACAACTTGAAAAACAAATAACGAATCAGATATCATTGGGCAATGTGCCGTTGGTCGTAGTTGCCACAATGGGAACAACTGTTCGCGGTGCATTTGATCCAATCATAGATATGGCAGAGATTTGCACAAAGTACAACATTTGGTTGCACACGGACGCTGCTTGGGGTGGTGGATTGATATTTTCCAACCGCCATCGTCATAAGCTCAATGGCATTGAACGAGCAAACTCGATAGCGATAAATCCGCATAAGTTACTCGCTGCTCCACAACAGTGTTCTATGTTGCTCGTCAAAGACGGCGCAATTTTGAAAAAATGCCATTCAAAAGAAGCGCAGTATTTATTCCAGAAAGATAAATTTTATGATATATCCTATGATACTGGTGATAAATATATCCAGTGTGGACGTAGGTGTGATGTTTTTAAATTCTTCCTAATGTGGAAAGCTAAGGGCTCGTCAGGGTTTGAGAAACATGTTGATACCATCATAGATACTTCAAAGTATCTTACGAGTTTAATTGTGAAACGATCTGATTTTAAATTGGTGTCGTCTCCACAGTTTGTAAACGTTTGTTTTTGGTATATTCCACCGAGTATTCAATCTGAACAGGCTGCTTTGAATTATAACTCAAGATTACACAAAGTAAACCATAATTCTATTAGTATTACAGGGACTATTGAGTATTGTTTTATTTTTCTATAGGTTGCTCCACATTTAAAAGAACTTCTTATCAAAGAAGGACGCGTAATGATTAATTACCAACCTTTGAAGCACCACCCGAATTTCTTTAGATTCGTTTCGCAAAACTCATCGTTCTCAAAGACAGATGCGGATAATCTGCTGAGTTATATAGCAGAAAAAGGGAAACATATGCAATAAATTTATTGGGTCTGTGATTTTATTTAGTAGAATATATGTATAATAGTATATAGATAAACATTTAAAATCAATAAATATATTATTCATTCATAGTATAAACCATAAACTGAAGCAGTTATATATAAATACATATTTTCATGAAAATACGATGCATATCTATCTCTTTCGCAATCCCATAAAAATCTCGCACACGCAAATATATCATACGATCTTTTTTCACCCATTGTCACTAAACAAATCAGTTTATACCTAAATAAAAAGTCAATAAATATTAATCTATTGGCAAAGTTCCTCTGATTAAAATGCATTTATAAATATATTGTATATTTTATCTAAAGAATAAATAATATACTGTATTCAATTAAATCACCTATCGTATTCTTGTGCTTTGACTTTAGTTCGTATAGTTTCGCTGGCCCATTTCGCTTTAGTTGCACACAGTTGAGGATCGTAAGTCATATCGTCTTCTATAAGTTCGTTTAGAACTTCTACTATTATCGAATGTACTTTATCAACATTAAACGGTTTTTCGGAATCTAGCTTATATGTATTCATGAATTTTGGTGCCTAAAAAAAGTAAGTTTTAACTTTTTCTTTTATATCTATCCACTTAGATAACAAATGCAGTATTTTAAAAAGTATAATTTAATTAGTAAATTCCGTTCATGATTTTCATGCATAAAAAAGTTTTCCTGAATATCTTGAGACTTTTAAATATAAGCAATAATTTACTTACTTATAAAAATTGTTATTTATCTAATAACTAAATAACTGAACTATTCACACCAGCAAGCAATTGATTTATTTCATTTAAAACTGTTCTTCACGTGTTGCCTGCTTGACTGGCACTATCATTCTGTATGTCAACAATAAGACTATACATTTGAAATCGATATATAAGATGGTACCACCACGTACCACAATCCGTAATGGCAATGTCAATAACTCATTTTATATATAAGGTATATATATATATATACATGTAAATTTTTGTTTCAACTAACAATGAATGCGTCATAGTTACAACGAATTCGATTATAAGACTATTATAATAATGAATATTTATTAGCTCGGAGTTTGATCCACAAATGCAAGTTTTATAGTGGATATTTCAGGGAATTTTTAAAATATTGGTCCTACGAGTGGCCGCCTAATTTTCTAGTTTTTAATTGTTTAAAAATGAATTTTAAGGGTGAAACAGAAACTGTATTGTTACAGTACATATTTCGTTGTGTATTATATAGTTTATGATTTCATATTATGTAGTTACGAAGTAGTTTGAATAAAATTACCTTTTGTCGTTCAACATAGCTACCAATGCTGCCCCTTTTGATTGACCAAGCACTTGAGAATCTCATTTTCGATTTGGACATATCGCGTAGTTCCTTAAAGATTAAATTAAGTCTTAGTTTGTGCTTTTAAAAAGTGCTTTATTTTACAAAATTCAACGGTATAATTTGTTCAAAGTACAACACATGTAAACAACAGAAAATTTCACATTTACAGCTCAAAAGAAATTCAAAACAAAAGATAGCTTCTGTATACACGGAGAGTTCTCCATTTAATATATAAATGTTCGTTTACCGTTGTCCATGTCTTGTAAACCATTACACTGAAATTATATTAGGTTCTTGTTGCAATCTAATCTAATTGGTATAGGTACTTATTATTTTTTTTCAAGTTTGACTCAAATCAACTTTTTTTTCTATATATCTAATGGTTTATACATATTAATATGTAAGTCGCTTATTTAATTATAAGTAAATATTATATAAAAATAATAATAATAAATACCTTTGAAGTAACTTTTCTACTTAATCGGTCATATTGAACTGTACTTGATTTTCTGAAATGAAAGGAAATATTTTTTAAAGATATAAAATAGTAATAGCGTGTTTGAATATACTCGTAAATAATTTAATTTAAGCTCCTTATCAAGAACGTGAACCGCATAATATATAATTCGGTTTAAACTCCGGTTTTTTAAAAATATTTCTTATATGGGTATTCGATTTTTTGTACAGTTTCCGGTTCCGGTTCAAGTCCCTGCTCCTGAGCAAGCAAAACTGTTTTCGATAATATTTACTTTGCAAGATCCGCAGTGGTTGTCGAATGAACTTTAGTATCGCTTTGAATTTTTTCAAAACTAACTGTTTGTAGATTTTTACCAGATTCTTGGGATTGTTTTGAACGACTCATGGCGACTTCACTCGTATGTTTAGCTGCTGATATTTTTGATGGTATTATAACTGGTGCAACATCTCCAGATGGTTCCGGTTCTCCACCAGTAGCTTCATGTGCTGGTTCTTCTGAGCCCGGGACGGGTTCTGCAGGAGGAGCAGCTTCTGGTGATGCTTCCGTTGTTTGTGCTGCTTCCGCTGTCTGTACTGGTTCCGCTGGAGGAGTTCCTTCCGCTGGTGGAGCGGCTTCTGCTGGTTCCGCTGGTGGTGCTGCTTCTGGTGTTGGCTCTGCAGCAACTTCAGGGGCAGGTTGTTCATGTACACTTGGACTTGCTGGTGGTTCAGGAGGTTGATCTGCTGGCGCTACATCAGCATCTACTGTTATAACTTGCGGCTGCGACGTATCGATTACTAATTCAACTTCTTGCACTAAATTTTGGTATAATGGATGATTTGCAATTCAAAGTTCTAATTTATGAATTTATACCTGCTTCGCCACCTTCGTCTGCCATTTTAATTTATGTATATTTATTAAAAGAAAGCCGAATATATAAAATATAAACTACACATGTACACGATAAAAATGTAAAACCGAAATTGTAAAAGAGCGACAGATTCTAGTCGTTAAAATAAATTTTGTTTATATATTATAAACCCTCTTTTTTTAAAAATTAAAAAGTCAATGGTTACTACTATTAATTTTTAAGGTCCCATATCATAGACAACTATGAAAATATAAACTTAAAATTTTGTTTCCATTAAAATTAAAATAATAATAATAAAAATGCATAGAAAATTTAGAGCAATATGTTTGTATAAAATTTAGCAAGGAACAGGAAGCTTTGCGAAGCCATTTTGGGCTTAGAAAATAGAACTAAAATTAAAATGGATATTGCGCCCGGAAACGGAAACGACGTTAACTGCGTAGGCAAAGATGCGCGTTGTATCAAGTTACTAGTCTACCACAGAGGTCTCTACTGTTTCTTAAGTACAAATGTCAAATTGACATTGCAATGTGATAATAATATTTTAATTTAAACATATTTGAGGAAGGTTTTGTATAAGATATATTTATTTATCAAAATGTGGCAGATTTTCTGTTATTCGTCACAAATAAATTCTGTAATCAGGTATTTATGTTTTGAATTTATGGTTACGTTAAAAATTATATAATTTATTTAAATTTGTTGAATGAGATTATAAATATATTTGTTTAATTCCAGAAATTCTACAATTAATAAAAGTTGGTTTACGCAACCATATAAAATTTTGAATCGAAATCTAAATCGACAGCATTTTAAATCAGCGCAATGCAATGTTGTACATACAAAACCAGTGTATACATTTTCTACTTTAGCAAAGATTGGTTTGGGTTTAACTAGTGGTGCTCTAGTTAAAATTTCGTATCAAAAATGGGCATTTTGCGAAGCGAAAACGAGTCGCTTGGTTGGATATAAAATACAAAGTGATACAAATCTTAGATTTGATTGGCGGAGATTTTGGGCATATCTTATGCCACATATTTGGTATTTTATTGCTGCAATAGCTGTTAGTTATTCGTTAGAGGATTTTATAATTTAGAAAATACAGTTTAGATTTTATTGGATTTTAGGGTGCATTAGTTGTAGCTTTACTTAATATTCAAATACCTCAAATAATGGGTGGTGTTATCAATGTTATAGCTAAATTTCATGATAGTAATAAGTTTATGGAAGAAATCAAAATGCCAGCGATTCGACTTTCTTGTATGTATATTGCACAGGTAAATAGTTTTATTTGTATTAAAAATCGGACCCGGTTATAAATACAATTAAAACTACATTTATTTGAGGATGAAATGTTAGAAATTATTCATAATAGACTTAAAAAAATGGTATTCCGGAGTCGATTTTTATACTTAACAACAAATTGCCTTTTACGATTCGATTAGGTCTCATTTGTACATCGGTTTTGTTCTAGTCATTTTTCACATTCTTCTACATTTACCTACTTTCTATAATTGGTGAAAATGTAGCTTGTAGTATGAAAACCGATATGTTTAAATCGGTAATGCAACAAGACATTACATTTTTCGATAAGCATCGATCAGGAGAAGTTATTAATAGGTTCAAATAAAAAATTACAAATATATTTCTCACATAATTTGATAATTTTCTTATAGACTCACAACAGATATTCAGAACTTTAAGAGTTCATTTAAGCAATGCGTTTCGCAAGGGTTGCGAAGTGGCGCACAGATTCTAGGATGTGGTATTTCATTGTTTATGATTTCACCACAAATGACAATGGTTACTTTGCTTTGTATTCCTAGTGTTATCGCTGCTGGAACGATTGTTGGTGCAGTTCTACGTACGCTATCGAGAAGATCACAAGATCAAGTAAGTAATCTTTCGTGAAATACTAAATGACCAATTGTATTGATTGAAAATGATTGTTTATGACTATATGCAGAATATTTTTATTTAAAATAATAATGACAATAAAAACTGAAATATATTTAAAATATTGTAAATACGAGTAGATGTTTTACAAAGTAGGAATTTTAGATAGAAAGAGCAACCGCAGTGGCTGATGAAGCTGTGAATAATGTACGTACTGTGCGTGCATTTGCTATGGAAGATCAAGAATATTTGCTATTTTTGGAAGAAGCTGAGCAAGCGAAAATTTTAAATACCAGACTTGGTTTCGGTATTGGTTTATTTCAAGCCGGTACAAATATGTTTTTGAACAGGTACATTCACGCTCTTTAATAGTGTCCAAGCTGTATATATGTTTTTCTTCGTAGCGCTTTACTCAGCTTGGTCAAAATTAATGGATCGTTTATGATAATTATGTTACTGCAAGTCCACGCGTAAAAACTTGATGCGCATAAATTGTATTTATTTATTTTAAACGATCCTGAAACTGAATGTATACTTCGATGAAGAAAAAGCTATAAATGCTTTACGTTTATTTATTATAATTATTTTATGTTGTTAGCATGGTTTTAATGACAGTATGTATGGGAGGTTACTTGTTATCGACAGAAAAATTATCTGCTGGTGAACTGATGGCGTATTTAATGGCTACGCAAACTATTCAGAGATCTCTGGCTCAGATTTCATTATTGTTTGGGTCGGTTGTTAGAGGACTTGCGTCTGGCGCTCGAGTATTTGAAGTATGAATATATTTTTAATAGTTCAACACAAAAATAGTATGAACACATTTATATTTGTAGTATATTAACATGAAACCTGGAGTAACTTTATATGGTGGCACTAAAATTCCATATCATAGTTTAAAAGGTGAAATTGAATTTAATGATGTTACTTTTGCTTATCCTACCAGGCCTGAACATGTGAGTTTGTTACTATGCTCATGAATATAAAATTATTAAACACTTGTGTCAATTTTATAAACAATGAATGTATTTTAGAATGTCCTTAAAAATTTTAATTTAACGATACCAGCTGGAAAAACAGTTGCTATCGTTGGATCTTCAGGTAATGGCAAATCTACTGTGGTGTCTTTACTTGAAAGGTATTTTTAGAAACTTTATTTTAAATAAGTATACATCTTATAATATTTATTAGATTTTACGACATAAATGACGGAAAAATCACTTTGGATGGAGAAGATATTGAATTTCTAGATCCATCTTGGTTGCGAGGACGAGTTCTTGGTTTAATCAGCCAAGAACCTATTCTATTTGGAACTACTGTTAGAGAAAATATACGATATGGAAAACCTGACGCTTCTGATTCAGATGTAGAAATTATTTTAGTTTAAATATTTGTTATGTGATTAATACAGGAATGGATTTGTTTTATAGGTGGAAGCTGCAGCACGTTTAGCAAACGCACATGATTTCATAAATGGATTTCCAATGAAATATGATACAATGGTTGGGGAACGAGGAACTTCACTATCGGGTGGTCAAAAACAACGAATTGCAATTGCTAGAGCCTTATTGAAAAACCCAGCTGTTCTTGTTCTAGATGAAGCAACAAGGCATACATTTATAAACATCATTTTAAAAACTTAATCATATTAATTGTAAATTCGTTTCTAGTGCGCTGGATACAGAGTCGGAGAAAGTGGTGCAATCTGCATTGGAGAACGCTAGAAAAGGGCGCACGGTATTAGTGATTGCGCATCGATTATCAACAATACAAAACGCTGATATCATTGTTGTTTTGAATAATGGAATAATAGTAGAAGTGCGGCCATTGTTTTTAAATTGAATTGATTGTAATATTATTTTCTATTTCATTTTTATTTTTCAGACTGGTAATCATGATTCTCTGATTAAACAAAGAGGACAATATTGGTCTTTGATTCAACAACAAACTAAGAAAAAAGATTCAAATTGAATATAATTCTAAGTTTTTATGGTAATGGTTTTTTTAAGTGTATTGAAATATCAAGTTTAAAATTTAATGCAAATATTATTTATTATTAATAAATATTGACATTTAGTCTGATTTAAAAATAATAATAATTAATATATTTATATTTTATATTAATACGAACAAATGTTATATAATATGTATTGGTTAACAAACAAAAGTACAATGTGAAATGATTTGAGTTTCTTAGCATTACAAATGTCTGTTGTTTAATAGTGTATATATGTATATAATTACATAAATTCGTAAATAATTACGTATTTAATTGAATTACTCTCTCTTTAGCTACTTCAAAATTAAATAATTAAGTCCTGAAAAACGTAACAATTTTGAATGCGTTGCAAAACCAGTTACAACAATTCACTGAATAACATTTCCCTTTATCAGATTCGCAAATAGTTCAAATATATTTCAATTTAGTTGGACCATAGATTTAATCAAGCTTTGTTACCGAATCTCTAATTTTTATATTTAGGATTTAATAAAAAAAAAATTGATTATATTAATAAATTTGGTTAAGCATTATTCTGTTTTTAATCATATACGTATTAGGACTGGATATTTTAGTAGGACATCGGTAACAAAGTGTTCAGCTAGCCGTTAAATATTAAAGTTACTGAACAGAGATGAGCCAACTAAATTGTGTTGAGGGTTGCAGCCATTTAGAGTAGCAATATACAATTGCGGTAGTAGCGCAGCAAAAGTACAGAAATGTAGATGCGAACCCCAAACATGTATAATCATTGTTTCTTAATAGCTAATTTAATTAATTAAAAATATAATTTAACATTTTTGTGCATCCACATTTGATGTGGATCACTGATATTCGATGATTTTTTCATATGGTTCAATTTAAATTATTTCAAATGAATAATTTCAGTAGGTATCATTTAATAAAAAATAATTATGTTTTTATCCACCCATTCTATGGGTTTTGTTGGTGTGTGCACACAAAACATATTTGAAATATTGATAGATTTTTGCTGCCGGCGCATTTCATTAATATTATTACATAAATTCGGTTTGACCAGTTTAGAATAATATATATTTATATATTTAAAGATTATTCATGTTTTATTTATGTACATTATAATACATTTGTTAATGATGAGTTTCGAAATCTCATTGTATTTACAACATCTCATTTGTATGATTGCCTCTGATGTGCGACGTTTATATTCTTTGTAAAACTAAACTTGTCTAGAAACTATCGGTGCAAGAAATGGATGATTGTACTATTAAATGTGATAAGCTGATTTAAAGGACGTCTGTAGAATAAATTGTTGCACCATAGTATTCGTAATTCATATCGCAATAACTAACGTTCAAATTTACAATATTTACATATCACATTTATTCACTATATCAAGTAACTATAGTTTTATGAAAATACATTCCTTCCAACCATCAACGACTTTATTTTAATCTATTAAATATAGTTACTTACGCCGGATTTTCGTCATTTTACCTCAATTATTTTAACACATGAGAAACGACAGACGTTTAACGTCATGGCGACAAATAAAATATATATATATATATATATATATATATATATATATATATATATATATATATATATATATATATATATATATATATATATATATATATCTATACAACTTTACAGATGAACTGGTGCGCATTTTAGAAAACAGTTTTTCTGATTTTTGTATGAATATTTAAATTCCACGTATAGTTATATTTTAAAATAATAATAATATATGATTTAATTCACTTACTTCAGTGTTTGGTATATTTATTTGAATTAACTGACCTTAATTTGGAAAACAGTCCCCGAATAGACATCCATCACATTATTAGATGAAATTTAGTAGAAAACTCGAATGTATTTTCTATAAAACAAAAGATCTCAATTTTTATTTCCTATCTTACTTTTATCAAAGATACGATTAGAAGAATAATAATTTGTTTAATTGTAGTTTGAAAACATTTAGTGCTTGATGATTTTCGTCTCAATGAAGCCATTTTGTCACCTAGAAATTTAAACAAACACATTCATATATTATTCGGAAAATGTTTAAACATATTCATGCGTTTTATTTTAGTTGATTATATATTTATGTATGCAATTAATAATTTGTTATGATTTGAATAATTGTGTATTCAAAACGTATATATTTAGTAACATTCTGTTTTTAGCATGAAGGCGTCCCAGTGTAATTTCGTACGTGTACTATGTAATCTAATCGATAAGACGAGAGATATAATTACCTTCTTCAACGAAAATGTAAATGGAAGCTGGTTCAGTGTTCGATGCATTGCACGTATAATTCCCTGAATCGCCATCATGCGTGTCCCGTATCGTGAGCCGGCTCTGCGTTTCAGTGCCGGGTAATGTCTCTACACTTACGCCGCCTCTGGCAGTGTCGTAATTTATCATACGGTCGTTATGATACCAGAACACGTACTGAGGTGGTGTTGGACTCTGGAACATGAGAAATGACAATTGCTTCCACGTTTTAGAAAATTGGAGAAGAAATCATAAATTTTGGATAGGTACGTTTTATATTTCTTACAAAATGACGTCTTGAATTTATTTCATATTTTAAATATTTCTAATATGAATTTGGCACTGGATGCGGATAAGTGAACCCTGAGTAGCATACCCATTATTTTATGAAATATAAATATAATTTGATTTTAAAATTCTATTAAAGTTATGCCGGCAAATATACGTAACTTTTAATATAAAATACACAACAAATAATATGAAACTGTTCTACGCTGTAGTGTAAATTATTTCGGTTATTTTTTAAAAATAAAGTTTTGAACTTTTATAATTACTAGGTCATGTAAATGTTTAGTCAACTTTTGATTTATGGACTACGACTAAAAATGACTTTATCAAAAAAATGCCTCATTGTACTACGAACCTTGTTCTATACGCATATGTATGTGCTTTATTTGGAACAATTAAATGTCAATTAATATCATTCGGATATCTGGTGGAAATTAATTCGAAAACTTTATATTACATAAATTTGAAAATTATCAAATTCCACTTTGCTCTACTCGAAATTACTCTTGGAATCGGATTTAGTTTCGCTCTTTGAATGGTAATTATCAATGGATTTAAATACAATTACCTTCAATCAAATCAGTCTATAATTGTATCATTAACCAATTAATTAATTAATTAATTAATTAATTAAAAGAAGAGAAAATATATTACAATTCTTTTGTTTTACAAATAATTCATTATTATTTGATTTAAAGATTTTGTGTTTATGTAAATCAAATCAACAACCTGTAGCCCCCCTCCCCCATATATATATATATATATATATATATATATATATATATATATATATATATATATATATATATATATATATATATATATATATATATATATATATATATATATATATATATATACATACATACAGACAGATAGCTTACCTTCTCTATAACGCATATTAGACTGATGGCACTGCCAATGTCAACATGTCTTTCGGCGGAACCCTGTATGAAAGCCTCAGGTACTACAATCTGTAGATTTACGAATTGTGATATTAAACCTACGCTCGTCGATACCTGAAATAATATAAATCGATTGAAGTGACATAGAAACGGCGTAGATAATCATAAATATATGAATCCGTTACTGTATTAGAAGTATATTAACTTTGGTCCTATATTTATTTAGGATATAATCAAATTTCATGATAATTTATTTCCCTAAAATAAAGCCCATTTCAGAAGTTAATAAAACAACGGCTTCATTAATTTCTTAAACAAAAGGGATATTTTATTAACATTACAACGAAAATATAAAACCAAGTCTCATTAAAATTTCAAACGAAATATATAAAGTATCTTCTTTCATTTTCACTGTTAATATTACGTTAGCATTTTTAAAACCATTAGACAGTCTTTTGAACTTTTATTTCATTGTTATTTCAAATATTATTTTTCTGACTTATGTTACAAAATAAAATACATTTAGAAAAAGAATAAGTGTAGCAATTGCAGCCTTCATAGTACCTATACACAAACAAGAAAGTGGTTGAAGAGTAATTGGAAAAGGAAATGGATTACTTTCATTAATTTAGAATTTAAAAAGAAGACGTGAGGAAAATTATCAATTATTACTTATACCTAGTAGAATTCAATTACAAATACAACGTTTTGCTAACTTTAATTGTTAAAGTTACAGAATATTCTAGGTGATATCTAATCTTTGACTTATGTTAAACTTGAGATATATGTGCATATGTTGAAGGTAAATTTATTTGATTACATTTGAGTTTGTTATGTTGGCAGTACAACTCAACTCTGATAATTTATCATAACTGAATTACAGTGTTGAACGGGAATCCCACGAGATGGTCAAATAATGAAGTGGTTCTCTGTCATAATTGGCAATTAACTATACAGCGTTAACATAGTGTTCGGTTTCATTGCGTAATAGCATCCATAGTTCAGGACAATAAGTCACTCGTATTCCTTGTCTATAATTATATCCATAAAAAATAACATTTGTTTCAAATAAAAAAAAAATATTAATGGGTAAATAAAACTCATAAATTGGTTTTTCTTTAAAAGCAAAACATATTTGTATATGAATAGGAACATTTTAAGAAAAAGAAGAAGGTTGAAGTCGTTTTGTATACACAATTTATATAAACTTCTAGATTGATGTAGAAATATTGATATGGTAACAGAGTATTCCCATAAGATTTTTAAAACTGATTTGCGACCAAAAATATTTAAATATATTCAAATCTATCTTCTTTTTATGTTGAAAAATAACAAATATTAGTGAAAGCATAAGAAAACATGAATAATACATTAGCGGACGTATCCTATCGTATAGATTGATCTGATATTTAAATAATTGTTTTTATTTGTGTCCTTCGAAATATTCATACGTATATATATATATATATATATTATATATATATATATATATATATATATAGATTCATTTGTTAAAACGTAAACAAACGTAAATTTCGATATAGATTTTATGTAAATTTCATTTTCAAACCCTAATTATTAAAAGCCTAAGGCCGTTGCACCAAAAATACTGTTGCTATATAAAATATTCTGTTACGAAATTCGTTGATTTGCATGACGAAAACAAAATTAAAATTAGACGAATTTCGTTGGCGTATTTGATCTAATTACCTGACACTCGTAGGTACCGTTGTCTCTTTTCTGTACGTATTTAATTTGAAGCGTCCAGTCATCAGATCCTTCTGGGTGTAGGATTTGGAATCGTTCGTCGTTGGTATACGTCAGCATCCCTGACGACAAAATGTGCCAATCACGACGCCTTACCCAGGAAACATGCTACAAAGACACACATATTGTCTAAATATTAATTATGCCTCCACAAGCTATAATTGTGTCTTATATTGAAAGTATATTTTAAAAATAATGTACAACAATACTCTTTTATAGATATAGGATTTTTTTTCTATGTGTAAATTGAGTTGATTGTGGTTTCGATGCCATTTTCAGTTTGATGCCTCATAGTAGTAAAATATGTCTAGTACAAATTGTATAGGACATATAATAGAATGGCTCGTTCTTTTTTAGAGGTAAACGCGCTTTTATGACTATAGTTTGACTGTACACTCATGAATAGTGAGTGAGCCACGATATGTGACGAAATTTAGTGATTGCTGAGTTTATGTTCAACCGCTGCTGGTTTGGTTTGAATGCCGGCAGCGGTATAATAAATGTTCTGCATGTATGCTACGGTGAACTATTATATATAATGTATTTGCGCATATTTCGAAGCTATATTAGTTAATGGGCTACATAGGCGCGCATTATGGCTCGTTATCTATACATCATCATGTATCACAGCTTCATATAGCATCGCGAGTTCTTGTTGGAGTTGGTGTAAGCTCCAAGTTGTCGTCAGTAAACTCGTTAAACACAAGTATATTAGGACCGGAGAATATTGATCACATTATATTCAAATGGGGCTTTTTAGATGTATTTTTATGATTTATATTACATCTAAATGCAGATATAATTGTTTACCTCAGCACCACCAACAGTTCGATCCCCAAATGTTCGAACATGACAGTGAAGGAAAGCAGTTGCACCAAGTTGTACTGTAACATTAGTTACAGTATTATTCTCCATGATACCCCATGCAGTGCCATCAACATTCAGTGCTTCATCTATGCCAGAGTGCCACAATTGTCTCCAATCAGGATACGATGTTTGAACATCCCTACGTTCTGTAACAAACAATAGGATAATTTATCCTAACACCATTTCTCATGAGATATTTAATCTAAGCTATTGATCTTAATTTTGTCATTGATGATGACACTAATAACAAGAGTATTTTCTTCACAAATCTGGTTCTGATCACAATATTGAAACATTGTTTTAAATGTATACCTATAGGTAGAAATTTAATTTAAAATTTCATCAGATTTAAAAATCTATATTCTACACATTTAAAATGGTACACCGTTTTTAATTTCCGGAAGATAATTCGTTTGTGTTTCATTTTATTCATTGCTATTCGAATTCATCGTTGTATTTATGAATCAAAACATTTCTACCAAATGGTACAACAGGTGTAAACATTTTTTTGGTGCGAACATTATATCTGTTGGAGGAGAGAAATAATGAATAGCTGGGTAGCTCATAAATTGTCGCCTCGAAAAAGTACCAGCTGAACCTGAGGCGTCAGAAATCTGGATCAATACATACACTCAAAACAAAACGTGTTCTATTATTTTGCATACATCTAGTTAACTTACGAATATTGGTAATTGCAGATATGTACTTTTAAGGAAGTCAAATAAAACCCTGTTCAAGTTGTTTACGATTGTAGGGTTTGGGGAGTCGTTTAATAATTACTTTTTATAGGCGGAAGAATTTCAAAATGATGATGTAGAGACCCATGAAAAACAAACAACCGAAGGATATAGAAAGAAGTACGATTAGGCCGGATAGGATCAAGTGCAAAGCACTCGGGGAGTCAGTCATTCGAACGGAACTCTAGAGTTTTATTAAGGCTTGAATAAGTCCAAATATTTTTACGATCCGTATTGTGTTATATTGTCTACATGTAGTATATATAAGAATCAATAAATACTGCATTTTTATATTGGTCCTAGGGGCTTGAACGTGAGCACTGAACACAATTCCTGTTCTTTCACTCTGTTGACTGGCTTCTGGAAAACACAATATTCAACGTGCAACCTGACCAATTCGACAACCAGTTGTAAAACGTTGCAAACACATGCGACCAAAAATAGAAATATACCAACAAATACTTTTCAAACGACATTTTAACTATACATTTATTCGGAATTACGTATTTGTTAATTAAACATAATAATGCAGAAGCGCTACCTATGAAAATTGAGTCCAGGTCGCTCTTAGGATACTTGCTAATTCCCTGTACGTTGTAAACAAATAAAAACACCTATATCCTACGTTGACGCTCTCGGAACACTTGTTTTAAGTCACGTGCACTTTTGTTAGTGCTCTCATGTGTGTTGTATACGCGAAGAAGTGTTTGCTATGCAGTATATAGACTTGATATTTTTTGTCAATTTTATTTTCAATTCGAAATTAAATATTGCAGTTTTATTCCCATTGTCCAAGTTCCTAGAGACGTGCAGCAATCGAAAGCAATTTTCTTGCGGTTAGAAATTATATATTAATATTCCATGAAGCAAGTTGCTTTTGTTGTATTCTATAGGGTCTTGTCTCAAATATATCTCAATTGTGTTGGAATATTTTAAGATGTTTCGAAAATCAAAAAGGTTTGAATAAAATGGACAAGTGTTTGCGTTAGTTGTTACATGCTGTGTAAAATATCTGTAACTACGTATATACCTATCAGTTTATATATTTAACTGTTGTTTGTTGTGTCGGTTCAATGTAATTAAGTTTGAATTTTTAATTATTTACAACGACATGCTGCATTTGGTATATGCGCTATACCGTGTTAGCAATAAATAAATAACTTGTACTAGTGTACATATCAAATAATTTTAATTATTAAACATATTTTGTGTTCTACTGTCCGGTAAAAAAAAAATCGTCGTTAATAATTCGTACTAGTTAGTCCCAAATGAAGAATTAACTTTTGATGTAAAAACTGATGACTTTATACATCTAGGGCAATGTCAAATTAAGGACAATGAGAACGTGAATAATATTTATTATATTATTTGGTTATTTAAAATCGTTTATGACGCCAGTCAATCGTATTTTCATATATGATTGAAATATTGGAAATATATAAAGTGCTATATCTGGAATGATATTTATATTCGTACATGATTCTGACAGACGCAAACTTAAGAACGATATTCTTGACGTGACTGACATGTGCCATTATATTTGGTGTTTCCTAAAATATATTCTGAATAATTGTCTACAGAAGACACTAACGATTGAATAGTTTTAGTATAATAACATCGTTCATCATAAAAAATAGGGTGGCAATGACGTTTAGGGCCTACGAAAGATTTTTTCGTCAAATAAACACGTTTAGGTAAAATTATATAAAAAATGCTCTACCATAGTACTTGGGGATATATTTCAATTTTATTGTTCGTAACGCAATTTAGACATTTTTCATCGTTTTTAGGATATATCACAAACTGGTGACTCACGCTACACCGTTATTAAGTTCCTGATAACTCGGTATAAGCGAATCGTGTTGCAGTGATATGAACATTCAACATTAATCTGATTGAGATTTTTTGTAATTTTTTTATCGTTTATTATGCATATTAAAGTAATTTGCATTTTACAAAATAATTTCAAGCTTTTATAATTCATATTTCACATTAATTAAATTATTTGCATATGTTGTATTAATTAACGAAGTAGAAAAAAATCGCAATTTAATTAGATTTAGAAAAATCGCGAGACGTATAAAATTTAACAGATTTTTTTCACAAATTGCACAAGATTTCTTTTGTTCAGAATTGATATTGTCACATGCAATTTAAAAACCGATACTTCAAAAGTAATTATTGCTTATAAAAATGTATCTTCGCAATATTTAAATTCTAACGAAATAAAAATACGAATGAAATATATTTGTACGTATATTATGCTAATAACGAATTTAATTCAAGCTTAACGGAAACGAATACGTTGGAATAGAATCCAAAGTAATTATAGAAGTTTAAGTCCTTCGTATATATTTTTAGAAAATTATGACAGATCTGGAAACCGTTTCAGTATAAATTATTCGTGATTTTAAATTATGTTGACGTGAATAATTTGACAAAGTTGGTGGCGTTGTTTTTGTTCGGCGATTGATGCTAATACCTACTGAAAAATGGTAGAAAGAAGTCTGCGGAGGATATTCTGAATATCGCTTTCCCTCAAATTACATTGGAATCCCACTGAATGCAGTGGTGGTTGGTACATAAAATTAATGTTAGGAAGACAGTAAAAACTAAATCTGGTCGCGTAGCACAAAGATTTTTTATTATTTATTTTCATCGATCGTTATTTGAGTCACGTAAAAATTACCATTCGTTCCTTTCTTTTATTTATTCCATTCCAACTATGTCGAAAACGCAGTATTAAATAATGCAATCAAGTTCTATAAAACAAAGAAAATGACACCACTCAAATAACAATTAACTTAAATCAATATTCTTTTTTGAAGTCCTATATAATCAGTTGGGTATCTTTTAAGGAGATAAACCGACTAATTTGTAGCTTTAGCATTCGAGTATATGAGTTGTATACATTTTCGCAATTAGAGTTTTTATAAAATATCTTTTTGAATCCAATTATATTACGGGCTCACAATCGAAGAAGTTCTGAGGGAAACCAATATTAGACGAGACTATGGTGGCAGTTTTAAAATGCGTTTACTGAACTTTTAGCCTTAATATTCCCAAGACATCCGGGAATCATATTAGAAGCATCTTGACTTCTTTTTTATCAAGAGAAAATAAAGTAGCTCTTTGTAATTTTAACGCTTCTGTTGAAAGGGGATGCGAGCATATTTTATCATAAAGAATTGCGGTTAAATTGAATCTGATTGAAGTGCAGAACTTCTAAAGTCCTTTATGCGTTTCTTGAAATATCTTCGAAAGATCGTCAACTTCCAATTATTTGTAAAAAAAACTATGTATTTATATATATATATATATATATATATATATATATATATATATATTGAGTAATTTAAAAAACGTGATTTTTTATATATTTCGGTCTATAATAATTTTTATTTGCCCTATTTAAAATATTGTATTACATTTTGACAGTGATAATATATTTTTGTTACCAACACTTTTTATGTTCTGATATTCGTATAGGTATGACATATAATCAATAGTGATCTAAATTAGTTACTATGCAAGTGACGTGTATTTAAAGCAATATCAGTTAAAATATAGTTGGTACACCAAGTAACAATTAAATCATTCGTTGGGCGTAAACTATGATCAAAAGCAATTACAAATATTATCTATATCACTGATGGATGAATAGACGTAATTTATATAATAAATCATACTTACTCATATCCATGGACGTGGTCAGTAGGACAGGTGACAACCAAAGCACAAATAGTGCATACCACGTTACCAATTCGAAAAACATGCCGTTCGTTTCAATTCATTTACCTATAACAAACAATAACGCATCAAATATTTGTTTTGAATTAATGAATATCAATTTAAATTTAATTATAATTTGGGCTAGACATATTTACATTGCAATACACCGGACAGGCTCGTTACTTTACAGAGTGTCGAGCGAAGCGAGAGCTAATACACAAAAGTCATAATATCCTATTGTGCTGTGTCTAAATTTGGAAAATTGTTGAATTTTGTAAAAAAATCCAATTTCAGCCGTTAACATAGTGACGTCATCACTAAAGTATACCTACATGTTTAAAATTGATCATATTGGGACAAACTGTATGTGCGTTTTTATGGAGGACATAAAAAACGTATAATTCCAATTTTAACATAGATATACGTACTGTGTCGACTGGTGTCAAAATGGAGTAGATGTGGAAGCAGTATATAATATGGAAATGACAGTCATATGTTTGTATCAAATTTTAATGTGAACATTTTTCCAATTTGAAAATTGAGAAATTTACAGCTATCCCATGTACACTTTCCGTGCTAACTCTGTATGAGGATAAAAAAAGCAATTATATTCATAAATTACCGGAACCAGTCGATATTAACTCGTGTGTAAAGTTACCAATATAAATGCCACTGTGATGTGTACTTTGCAATTAAAACATAAAATATAGACATACCTGCTCCTGAATGTGCGATATGTAAAGATTAATTGTTTCAACTGAAACATGTCGTATATATATATATTCACATAAAAACATGTTAAATATATTTAACAAAGAGATGTTTACTTTATATGTTGAATTAGTATATATATATATTAGTTATTTAATATATATATATATAAGTAGCAAAATAAATGAAGGTGTCTTGACGATTTACAGACAAGAAAATATAAAGAACTTATTTAAGTGTTAAAATAATATTTGTGTATGAATTGAAATCTCCTGTGAGCTGCTTTATTTTGAAATTAATTCAATAAAGAAGTAGTGGTGAAATGTGTTATGTTTCCGTTTTTTTTATAAAACAGAATTGGGTCATCTACTATCAGTGCCCAGCATTCCGGAGCAAAGCCCCTAAAATTTGATTGCTGACCGTAAACAGGTCCCGACAGTAGCATCATCTTGGACAAACAATTCCTTATGGTGTAGATTCCAAGGATTGATAGTCTGTTCTGATAAACTATCTCTGTTTTGCCAGCAACCATCAAGGTCATTTCCCAGCTACCGCTATAAACTTTGTCATTACGCCAGTGTTATCCAACAGGATAATAAAAAGAGCACGTTACAACATAGTCTAGCTCATATTTTTATGCGAGAATTACGATCCAAGTACCTTAAAAGGCTAAAATCAAAGCATGGAGGATTCATTGATTTCTTTTATAAATAATAAATTTAAAATTCAATTTTTTTTTATTCACTATTGCGAACATATGACTAAAAAAATATATATATATACAAATACTGAATATATTTCGAATTGTGATCATATATTATGTTTGAAAGCTCCACATTCGTGTTTCTTGTAATCGTGTTTGCTTGGCAGCCGTTTTGGGTCACATAGTAAAATTTCTGTAAAATCATTGATTAAATTCCGTGCAATTTACTCGAGTTCCGTTTCCCACATAAATGTTATGGATATATCCGGCTGCAGTCTACATGCGACACTGCAAAAACACGCCTGTCGTTAAACGTTTTATTCTATGTCACTTCACAATTTTAATTTGTTCCTTTATAAACTAGAAATGAGGAGTGGATTTTTTGACAATCTCGTTGGGAATTTAAATGGTGGGATGTTTACTCGTATTATTTTCACTAGTTTGTAGGATTTTCGAAATGAATTAAATTGCGTAGTATATTTTGGTAAAACATATGTATAACTTAATAATTTTCGATAACTGGTTATACAAATATTTAAGTGTATCTCCAGAAGATAATTTCATTCTGGAAGGGTTCTTGTAGTAATCAGCTTCTTGTCTTGCATAATTTGCACAGCCTTTACCAATTACATTTGAAGTAAAATTCGAATTTGAAGAGTTTTATTTAAAAACGAAAATCTCATTAAATTTCAACATAAATTGTTAGTCCAGGCGTGAAAGTTTTCTATGGTAATTTTTTAATTAAACTTAAAATCTCAGAGATTGTTCATTCTGAGCTATTTATAGGGTACGCATTTCGCATATAAATTAGATTTTTCGTTAATTTATTATTATAACTTTCTAGTAGGTACTACATGTATTTTGAATTTTATTCTGAAAAGATTAAACAAAAACAAAAATAAAGCAGCCAGTTCGATAAATACATTAATACCAAAATCTTGTATGTTAGTTACAAAAAAAATTTTTTTTTTTAATAAAGCTTCAATCAATATTATTCAAATTTAAAATAAACAAACGCAAAAATAATATTTGGATTGCGTGATGTAATTTCGACGAGTTTCCATGGAATAAAATAGTTTATATACTCTCTGTAAAAATACTACTTATTTAAAATGTCTTTTCGAAATAGGAAATAAAAATCTAGGGTATATTATTGTATATAGGTTTATGTTTGCGTGTAGGAAAAGCTTTTTTCCCCTGTGTTTTTATGTTTTCTTTTCTTTTTATATACAACGGCATCGGTTTTGTAGACATTTTTGCATAATTCTGTTTTTGACAAACGTCAGTTTATTTTTATTGAGTATCAGGATTTATGTTTGTGTCAGTACCGTTTCACAATTTTTGTGTCACAGGACCATTTTTAGAAAAGAATTTAGGTACTATAAAACTACCAAATATACTTGGTGTTGCTATGCGTTGAAGAAAATTGGCCTGTATCTCTATATTTGAACATATGCTAATTTACTGGTGGCTAGTGTCACGTCACAAGAATAAAAACTTTCAGAGACCCTCGATTTATTTTGATAAACGCGTTCACTTTTTCCTCGGGCGTAATAAATATAGTCTTTTCAAGCGTATATAAGCGTGACCACGCCATCGACGAAAAAATCTTACATAAAAGACGAGGTTTTCTTTTTATTCTGACGTTCTTCAAACGGACGAAAAGAAGAACGCTACCGGTACCGCTCGGCAAATTGTGTATGGAATACCAAAACTGTGTAGGCAAAATATATATATTTCTTCTCTATAAAAGACCAATTTAATACAAGCGACAACACAGGAATAATGCACAATTGAAGCTAGAAAGCAAATACGAGAAAAATCACTTTTAAGCTCGACTGATTTAATTTTCAATTTCATTTATAAAAAAAAAACCCATTATTAAATGTTGTCCTTATGCTTAAAATGAAAAATCGACGCCTATGTTGGTATAAAAAGGAGAAAATCAGCTTTTGAAAAGATAAAATGTATCTTCCCAATGTCGTATTGTTAAATGAGAAAACCGCGTGACTCTCTGTCATAATAGAAAGTAGCGACGAATTTCGCTGAGTTCATGTTTGGGGTGGAAGGTTTTGATCTGTTTAACAAATAAACGCAACTCAGCGCACTGCTGACAACACCCCGCCTCCTCTAGAACCAAGTTCGAAAGAATTTACGATGCAGAGTTAAATAGATCGGATGGTTGGGGCGAGTAAATAAAAATTACGAAAAGTTCGCGTTCGGTTTGCTCGCGACAGTTCGTTGGCCAAAGAAAACGCAAAGGAAATTTATTTGAAACCAAGAAAAGCACGAGCCTATATTTGTCTTTTATTTTGTCACTGTAAAAAAATATATTAGCAAGGAGAAATGTCGATTACTTATTTATAATCTATCAACATTCGAATTGCAATAGAATAAATTATTGAATATTATTTTTAAATATATTTCCAATACTAGAAGCGTGTACATTTTGTAAAATATGTTATAACAGCGTTACGCATACAGACTATATATTATATACTGAAATTCTCAAGTGAATTTCAAGATAAATTGAGACATATAAGAGTCCCGCTAGACTGCAAGTATATAAATTTCAAATTCATGATGCCTATATTCATACTTGATATTTACATATTTAAAGATATTGCAATATATGCATACACAAACTCTCTATCATGATTTCTAAAATACAAGGAAGGAAATTGTTATTAAAAAGGTTATATATATATATATATATATATATATATATATGATAAACCCTATTCTGAAACTCATAATTGTAATAACGTTGACTTGTTCATCTTTTTCCTACCTACTATAAAATGGTTTACTACACTAAACATTTAATTTCGTTGTCCTTTGATTTAAAAAATTGCTATATGTTTGCAATTTCATATTTAACTTATTTGTACAAAAGTTGGTTGTGTATAGAAACGAGTGAAAATTTCAACAACTATTTTGTTATTGTTACAAGTGAAGCTTGTAAAACTTTATTGAATAGAAACTACTAGTGCATTTTTCATAAAACAAGTTTGTTGCGAAACCTAATGGCTAGAAAATTGCGAATAAAATACAGAATATTGTGTGGAAATATAACAGATTTTTCAAAATGAAATCTGTTATCCAGGTTCATCAATTTTTTATCTTTTGTTGTTTTGGTTTTGTGCCTTCATTATAACTTACTTTTTTAAATGAGCTTCTTAAAGCTTTTTCGTTATTTAATTAGATACATTTATAGAACAAAGAATTTTCCGTCATTATATTTTAATAATTAATTTACAAAGTAATAGGTAATTGCATCTATATTTATAAAAGAAATTTAAAGGTATTTTAAAAAAATCGTTTCTAGATGTACAATCATTTTACGAACTTACATTTCCAATATTTTATTTAGAAGAAAGAAAACTTCTACTTATGAAAATCTATCAGTAACAATAAAATGGGAATAATCATAAAACGAACCCAGTGTGTCTATAAAAAATTCAGTCGACTGTATTATCAAAGTACTCTCGAAAATTGCTATCAAATGGTTATGGATAGGATGTAGAACTGCCGTTGATGTATTCATCTTGAACAATAAAATGGATAAGGCTGTTGTTACAGGGTCAGAATGTGTACTTAGGACCGTTTTCTAGCACTTAACATGGAAATGAACATTGAATCGACCCACGAAGACCAAATACAACCTACGTATATTCCGTTTTAACTTTATTTTTATTCTGTTCTACTCCATACCAATTACTAGCCATTTGTAGATTACTTTCAACGAAGAATATCGCATCATGCTCCTTGATAGTTCAATTGAAATTACATTAGGCCATATAAAATTTCAATTTTATTTCTAAAAGAAGCAATTTACTAAAGTATACGCCTTTCTACGAAAGTCCTTAGTCGCGATGTTAGTTAATACGTAGATATGAACGAAAAATGACTTAATATATGATCTAAATTTAATATTCTTGTCATAATAAAATTATAATATTTAGGATTGCAAATGATTTAAACTTCAGGTCTAGACCTCTTTGTTCAAATACAATAGCAGAGGAGAAAACGCATTTTAAGGACTCAGGACAAACTTAATTTCGTTTCATCCCTGTTGGCCGTTGGGATTTAGAAAAGTCAGAGCTCTCTGAAACGTTATTCGTCTATATTTATGAGTTGGTTTTGCAAATATGGGCTCAACTTAATTCTTTGACAAATGCCTCGAAATATAATTATTACAAGGATTAAATTAATTTTCAACTAATTACTCAGAAATGAAATCAAATTATCATTATTTTCATTATCTAACAATTTAATCTGTCTGTCCCATGAAATATGAATTATACATTTAGGGCACTAACACAATAAGTTTTGAATTGTGTAATGTTATTTTAATATAGATAAAACATGTGGTTTCAATTTTTTTTTCTTTTGCAAGTGTTGTATATTTGTTCGACTTTAATGGTTTCTGGCTGGTGAAATAATGAAATAAGAAGATTATTGATCACGCTTCACTGGAGAAGAATAGAGTTCGGTTTCAAAACGAGGTTTAACATATTACAATGGCAAGTTGGCTATAAACAGCTAATAAGATTAAAATGTGTTCGTCTGCAACATTGTAAGTCTTTCCAGTTGAAAGATAGTTTTGTTTTTCTAGCTGTATTCACATGAAGAATTAATACGGGTATTCAAGTTCAAAACCACTGTTTCAAATCTAATGTCATGACATGTGTTGTATGTTTTTGAGCAATGAAAATTGAATAACCAGGAAAATCAGCATGAAAATTTATTATATATTTATAAAAATTGTAGGAAATATTATTATCTTTAATTTATATTAGAGTAATTTTTTATATATCTTTAACCATTTCCGAGATATTACTAAATATATAACTATAAATAAAATAAATGCAAAGATGGTCTATTGTTTACATAGTCAACTACCTTGTATTTTCTTGGCACACAAAATATATTACTGTAGCAAGAGTGAAAGAGTCCGACAAATTACCATGAGGTTAGAAAAGGAACGAGCATGCTCGCTCAAGTACAAATCATGTGTTTGAATTTTATTTACTAGTTTATCAAAACGAGACTTCTGGCACCATCTACAATGATTATAGGAAACCTATTAAAATATATAAATATGCATATTATTTAGAAGAACAATGTTTAAAACCAAATTTTAATTTAGTATAAATTAAAAAAAGCATTAGATCATTTTAGTATTGAATAATTTACATATTTATATATTTTAATAGGTTTCCAATTCGTCAATGTAGGTGGTGCCAGGAGTCTCGTTTTGATAAATTAGTAAACAAAATTCAAACACTCAACTATATAATACATAATTTGTACTACAAACGAGCCTGCTCGTTCCTTTTCCAACCTAATGCTAATTTATCAGACTCTTTCACTCTTACTACAGTAACATATTTTTGTGTGACAAGAAAATACAAGGTAGTTAGACTATGTAAACAATAGATCATCTTTGCATTTATTGTATTTATATTTATATATATATATATAGTAATATCTCGGAAATGGTTAAAGATATATAAAAAATTACTCTAATATAAATTAAAGATAATAATATTTCCTACAACTTTTATTATTCTCGAGATCGGTTTTTTTCATGATTACAATACTTACTTATTACTTCGAATAAGAAAGAAAATATTGTGACTTTTATTGCCGTATTAAATGTTGTAATCAAATATAGTAAATATATTTAGTGGATAAAACTACAAGACCGCCTGATTTTCTTTCAAGTCACGTTTGGCCTGGAACATACCAAGCCATGAGAGTAATCTGTTTCTTATGGATGCTTCATGTGGGGTTTGTTAACACCGCTATCATGATGTTGTGTTCAAACAACTCATAGTCTAACTCGATGTAATATTATGATACCCAAGACCCGATTTCTGTCCGTACACTTTTTCCTGAGGGAGCTCACGCTGGCTGCTGGAAACCGGTTGGTTGCGACCAGCAAAATAGATAATGGAAGACGAATTACCAATTTGTGAAATCGAACTTTCAAACAAAACGTACTCCACACATTTTTGATTACTTTTCTGTCGAATGTTAGGTATTGAAAATGTTTTATGCGATATTTTCCCATACTTTCCTTTTAGAATTTATTGTTCCTTGGTATTGTTTCCCATGAAAATGTTATTTATAGTTCCGTTGTTGGCACAAAATTATACAAATATCAAAGTTATTGATTTTATACTTCCATTTTTTATTTTCTGCCCACTAATATTATTGTTACTAATATAATATTTATTATATCTTCAATTTTCGCAATGCAATTTCATTTAATATTTAATTTTTAAATAAAGTTGTATTGTATGCTTTATAATATAAAATGACTGTTGCTGAGAACATTGTAGTTAGTTTTCAGTTTTATGTAGCATATATAATTAAGGTTAATTGCGCTTATAATAACTGACTGCTGAACTTCGTTTACAGGCTAATGACACCTAATTCATTTATCATCATTTAAATCGGCAATGTTTTCTAATTTGTATACTAAATTATATATTTTTCCGATTTGCAACAGACTTTAATATATTTTTTGTCTGACTCTTTTATAAATTATATTTTCCTTGGTCATTAATATATAGTAGCATTAGTTTATATTTCGAACATTTTTAGGTACATAATTGAATTTAATACTAATTAAATGTCTATACAATTAATTGTTAAATATAGTGGTTGCGATTGCGAATATTAATTAGATACTTAAGTCATAGGTACCTTTACAATGATTATATATAAAGGTGTGTTTCTACTTACAAGTTCGTGTTGCGTTATTACTGTGTCAGCTTTGTAATTTTGCTGATTGAGCTACTTTATAGTTCACTAATTGTTTTGAAAATGGATTACCGGGTAGCTCTGTTCATTCAATATAGACGATGAAATACACAGTATGTCTTTCAGAAATGGGCGGAAAATTGGATTTTATGTGATACAACAATCGTCCCCAAAACGAATTGAGAAAGAAACTGGGTCTATCGAGTACATTTTATTATTATTAACCAAAACAACAAACAATGTGAATAAAAACAAAATTTAAACACACGCTTTTCAAATGACTTTCTCCTATAAAATTTTAGCATATAATGAAAACAAAATTACAATACCCCTGTTAGTAACGTAAGAAAAACGTGGGTACAAAGACATGACAAAGTTTGGCAGATTAATTTTAAGAATTCAACGACAAAGTCAAAGATTGTAATTTATCATTGGCGTATATACGGTACAACGTTAATTTCGGGCGGAAATTTCTTTTATAAAAAATTCCACTTGGGTCGACTGATATTCAATGGTAGGGAAATTAGAGAGGAGTCGCTCGGCAAGAATATCCTACTGTCGGAACCGGAAGTTGAGAATCGAAATCCGGCCGCCGCCAAATTACAATCCCATGGGATCTAATGCTGCCAATTACTTCGTTGCCCCAACAGTGTTACGTGATAAATGGTTACTCTTTATCAGCATATATAACTAAAGTTCGTGCAACATTAAATCAGAATAATACCGGACATTGTTCGGATGTAATGTTCTGTAACACATTCTATCTAATATTCATTTCAGTTTTGATTTGAATAGTTTTATACAAAATCATAGAGTTAGCTTTCAATGCGTATCGCTTTTATACAATTACCAGTGGTTTCAAAATTATTTTTATATGAACATTTGACTTAATACACACAATGAAAACGATGTTCTTTGGCAATTAGATAAATAAAATATTGTCAGATAATTTGAATAATTTTATAAATAGTATTTGGAGCATAAAAAGCTTATTAAGCGGAAAATTAAAAAGATTCTTGTCATTGTAATTATTAAAAAATAATTAATTTATATTTCATCAAATACTTTAGAAAATTATTTTTCTAACTGCTTATTAAAATCAGCATTTATGAATTCACAACGAAAATATATTTAATTTTGAGAAGAAGAGCCTTTTACTGAAGTCATTATATATTATAACGCAATTATGACGACAGCAATTTTTTTTATATTAGAGTAGTTAAACGACATTTTCTTTAATGCACCTATGTTTGTAGTGTAGAAATAAAAGTAATAAAAGCAAGTTAAATGTCTAGAAAAAAGCAATCAAATGTAGAACAAGCATATATATATATATGACAGACTAACAATTGTATAAAATCACTGCAGGGGCGAATCTACAACCATAAATGTACACTGTAAATCAGAAAAAGTTCTTTATATAAACAAGCAATCCTAGTTCTATCCAATTTATAGCGCAAGGGCGTGTTTTCAGATATAATTCAGGATACCAAAAAATATATTTTCAAAAACAACCGTAGTAAACATGAATTGTACCCAAATCCGCGTTCTTGATCAATGAATATTCAATTTTGGATTGTGAATATATTGTAGTTCATGTAACCACGGATGCGGTATCTCGTACCGGATGTCGTATATCGGTATGTTTAAACTATTCAAGGTAATCGATTCAAATGAGGTATTTGACTTTTTTGGATATTATTTGCAACTATCAATGTCTGCAAATACCTTCAATTATGTATATAAACTAGTAATAACTATTCAAAATAACATTACGTATTTCAAAATGTATATAAAAAAAAAGCTTCTGCTATTAGATTGATGACCAGAGTTAAGCCTCACCAAATTTGCATTATATTAGCGATTTTTCATATTTTTATTTCCATCCTTCAAAAATGTTGACGAATGTTTCCTGTGTCAAAATTTCCTTGTTTGTTGAACTTAAAAGTTTGTTGACAATGTTGTATGAGATTTTGTGACTTGTTTATACTTTATTTTGCTTGATAAATATTTGCTATATTCGGATGTAGACGCAACAAAAATAAAAATACATTTCTGTAATCAGTTTGTATTATTTATTTTCTAGTTTACAAATGGATGTATTTTTGTATCCTGTATAGGCTTTTTGCCATACGAATTTAACCAAATAAAAATATGCTTCTATTTTTAATAAGCTTAAGCATTTCGTCGTGTAACTGTAACAATTTTTATTCATAGATTTCTGATGTCGAAAATAACTTATATAATTTTTTTGGTGGAGGTACTTCTCTTCTGAAAATATTCTCCTCCTCTGAAGGTATAACAACCGATTATAGTAAATCAAGGATATTTTATTTGATTACTGAGAAATGATTATTGTTTAGATTATTTATAAATTAAACACCGCAGTGCTTATTTCAACGATACGCATATGCGAGAAGCTGTTGGGATTTGTCACATTTGGAAGCTTGCCACAAAGGGTAATATGAAATTTCCAATAAACACTTTGCCAATTCAATCTCCAAAACAAAAATGTTAAAGGTAAACACGTAAATGTATGCGACATTGTTTTTCTTTACATGATTAAATATTTATGTGGCACCATGAATATCCATATCTAGTATCATTGTTAGTCACGCGATCATGATTGAAAAAGTACCAGTTCCAATAACAGTTATTCAATTTCGGAATTTCACTTTAGAATAATTTGGTTCAATTCCGTTACTCATCAAAGTAACAGTTTCCTATTATCTGTAAATTACATCCTATTTCTAACTTAAGCAAGACATCTCTTTAGAAGTAAAGAAAGGCAGGGCGGCAAATTCGTTAGAGGGTGTGGCACACGACATTTGAATAATTGATGAAAGGACTGCAAGTTAGCTACCATTATTGAACCTTCATAATTTATAGTATAGGGTTCGAATTGGTGATATAATTATTCAATCCCCTGTATCGATGTTTTGATCTGTGTGTTTGTAACAGTTTTCATGCTAGGATTTTAAAATGCTATATAAATTATTATATTTCTTTCCATATACTCGATTACAGTTTCCGATAGCTGTCACGTATATTTTAATAAAACTAGCTCTAAATATAATAATGCAGGGTTCATGAAATTTGACATTGAATGATTTATTGACTGAGTGCTTTATGTAAACTAGACTAGAATTGATATTTTTCGATATAACCATGGTATCCAGTTACCTACTCGTTATAGGAATATGCATCGTTAAAAATGACCTTGTGGAGCGCCGTCTATACCACTTAACGACCTGTAAAGTATAAGTGACGTCATTTATTTAACCTTGAACTATGATAACATTTATTGATGCTCAACTACTTTCTCAAACCTTCTTCTAACGGTATGATTTATTGGAGATGCAATATTTTCTTTTATACTTACTGTTTTTCAGAACTGTCTTTTCTTGCTGTCCATATCTGCAGTTTGGAATTCTGAAAAGACAAGAAAATATTTGAAAGCAACCGAAATGAGTTATAATGCATATTTATTTAAATGTAAACTTGAATTTACAATTGTTTTGTCATCTATGAGAAGTTGAAGTTTTAGTTTAATTATAAATATACGAGTTGTATAAAGTTTAGCGATAAAGCGCTGGCAATTTCGTGGTACAAAAAGGAAGAATAATACGCGAAAGAACTTCAGTCAAGTGTAATAATTTTCACATGTAAAGTTATTTTTAGTTTGTTTTTTATTTTAGAGACTGCGAACGCTGTCCAAACCTAAACGTTTCGCAAACCCATGGCACGATTCACGTAGGAACTTTATTAGCGTGGCTACCGGCTTTTGCTTCCTCCTTTTTCATGTAAATGCGGTAAAAGTGTGGTTCTAACAGCAGTCTTTCAACTCCCGAAGGTGTTCTTTCAAACGAACATCCTCCTAGTTTGCGCTTACACTTTTAACATCCTAACACTTTATGATTCTCTTAGTATGCTAGCTGCCTCCAGCTGAAGATTATATATCGCAAATTAATGGCGATTAAGTCTATTTAAGGAATTATTGTTAACGACTAAAGGGATTTGGCTGAAACTTAAGAGAGGCTAATATTAGTTTTTCCTTTAGGAAATTTAGCAAAATAGATGAAACCTTTTAACAGTTGGTACAGAGTTAATATCATGAAGCGAAGTAATATATGTGATAAATATCTAGACAAATAAAATGTTCTATATAAGCCTAGTAGTATTTGGTCCAAAGTCCATAGAGGACAATAATCTGCATAATAGGTTTTGTGGCTTATCAGATTGTAGATTTCAAATGACAAAATGTTGATGAAAATTAATTGGGTACTTTTAGTGGTTAGTAGGATATTTAGTGCGGAATTAAACAACTATAAAATTGGTCATTTTATAATAATTATGAAGTCAACGCGTAATTAGGATAAGATTAAAATGCACTTTTAATAATTTGAAACTTTGTTGTTTAAGATCAAACACATGAAAATGTAGTGTCATTTCGCGTATTATTTTTCTTTTCGTCTCGAGGAAATCTTTTCACTACCTACGCAGAGGCTGCTCGTCGTTTTAAAGCACCGGCCGAGTCGACAGCAGTGGTGCACATACAGATACTCTCATGTTTGGAAAGGAAATGACTGTGAGTGTGTGTGAGTTCTGATCCTTTTCACAAATAACGTAGTACATCCACGCGCTCTCTATAGCTTGACGGGATTTACGATGACAGAGTTAAATATCTGATGTCTCCCAGCATAAGAACATAAAAATAACGAACGGTTTCTGCGCGGTGTTTGATAGTACTGCTGCTAAGAAAAAATAAACCAAAGAGATTTTCTTACTTTTTTATTCATTCTCTCTTTACTTCATACACAGCGCTTCGCTGTCTAGTTTCCAGTAAATTTATCTCGCTGCTTTTATTTCTACTTTATTTTGATTCTTTTAGAAAACACTCTGTTTCGCGTTTTATTTTCGTTGCATCTCTTGCAACAATAATTAAGAAAGAAATAAAATTATTTATATTTAAATTATGATTTTCTATCAATGTTAAAATAGAGAGAGAGAAAAAAATGAATCGTGCCAATGGGTTAAACACTCTACTCGATCACGAAATGATTGCTTATCCGTAAACGTATCGAAATGATGCAAAACCCTATAAGAAAGTATTAAAAAGTGTAAAACTAGGTCAAGTACTTTATAAAATACTGGGTTAGAAGCGATCAGTGCTTTAATCCTGAGAAATATTTGAAAATGTTTGTGTTGCGTGCTGTGACATATAATAAGCTTCGATTATATTTTTCTCGACATAAAAAGTTTACTTTGTTAAGAAATTAAGCTCATGAATCTTAGGACTAAATGTATAACTTATATTATTTGTTTATTTAATATTATTTAGCCGAAATACAATTTCAGAATCAGTTAAATTAATATGTACATACATATATTTGTTCACTCATTAATTCATATGGTAACATAATAACGTAATTATACGAAATGTAATTAGATACTCTAATATTCACGCTTGCCAATTATTGCCTATAATGCAAATTAACATTGGTGTGTGACACAACAATTTTAATGTGATTTTAAAAAGAGTCCACTGTTAAAAAACGAACACTAAGTGCTCAGGCGTACGTATGTAGGACTAGACCGGTTTATTGCACACCGGGAATGCAATGACGTTTGCTATTTCGCTTCATAATTCATTCTATCATGGTTGTGACATTGTCGCATACAATACTGAACATCACCGATTTGAGTAGCAATGTACTTATTATCTTAGTACGATTTATAAGCCGTCTATTAACTAATCATAAATGAAGCTTATAGCTGATGTAGTCGAGTAAATTTGTAATTGCTCTACGTGCAATTGAAGCGCTACGAACGATTAATTATGAAGATACCAAAATCCTTGATACACAAAAGTATCTCATCAAGGTTAAGGAGGAGGAATTGAAACACCAATTTCAAAATACATACTACATAAAGGAAAGACACTGCATATGTATATATATATATATATATATATATATATATATATATATATATATATATATATATATATTATATATATTTAAAAAAAAAAAAAAATTTTTGGGAATTCCCTTCAGGGTATATTTGTTTTTAAAATTTGTTATATTGCTAATCTTAAATCCGGATTTGAAAGGAAAAATAAATAGATTTGTCCACACCACCAGTAGCTAAGTCTTCGTTGGTAATTAAAAATTTTCATAAAGGAAACGAATTCGTAACCAAATGATAAATTAAATTACTATTTGCACAAAATAAAAAATGAATCAAATGCGACTATTTAGCATAATGATTTCAATGTATAACTTTTCACGTTGCAAGGTTAATAGAAATCTTATTTACATTAAAATTTCATTTACGATTTTTTACCGTTTCTTCTTTTAGCAAAAGTTATTTGATCTTTAAAAAACGACAAACGAGTATATAATTTATTTAAAAAAATCTAACTTGTTTTTTTTTTCACTTATTTCAATTGAAAGAAAAATGATCGTACTCCTGACTAAAAAACACATTTTCCAAACTGGTAAATTTAATAAGATAATGGTCACGAATGTTTATGTTGATAAAAAAAATATTTAGTTGAGCAGGCAATACAGTAATTTAATTTCATCGATCACTGCTAGTATTGACAGTATAATGGCAATTGAGTTATGTAGTTCATCCATCATGTGGTAGGACATGAACAATGTCTTAAACTACGCGCTCAACAGTAAACGCGCAGTATTTATCTTTAACCAAAACGACAGTCTGGTTAATATGACAGCGTTTCACAAAAAAATGATGTTGATATATTTTGAAAGAAGCTGAAGCTAATTTATGAAAAAAGCATATTTAAAAATAGATTTTATTTAGCTAAATATATTTTAAATTAAGTTTTAGTGCTAGAAGAGTTTCTAAAGATGTGTTCTATACATGAGCTACAGAGTGTCTCAGTTTATTTTTTTAATGTTGGGTTTCCTAAGAAATTGACTCAGAATTCCCAAGCAACGCTAATCTTTCCTTGTATCTTGCATACTTAGTTTAGCACAAAATAGTTTCAAACACGAAATTAAATAGTGAAATTTCTAATTAGTTAATTAATCATTCTTGGAAGTGACAGTTTAGTGCAATATATTATTATTCTTGTCATTTTGTGAGTAGATATTGTTTAATGTTGGTAATTATTATTAAATTGAAATCATTTATCATTTTCTGCATATGTTTGTTGAATTTCTGCAACTAAAAGTGATTTATATATATATATATATATATATATATATATATATATATATTATATATATATATAAATAAATGTAAATTAGATGAAAAAACAGTACGCAGAGAGTAATTATATGAAATTTAATTGTCTATAAAAATAAACGTTGATTAACCATTCAAAGTTTAAACCTGGATGTACCAAGTCCTTCTCGTGATTGTGCGCGCTAATGTTATCCCTACAGGGTCCCACTTAATATTGTCTTTCTTTTACGAAGAAACTGTTTGCATTATACTTAACCTGCGTTATTATCGTTACTCTTGCGTCTTTGCCTCGTCGTTAAAATATGCAATTAACTTAATTGTGATACCGTTTGAAAATTTTCGTATATTTTAATTGCATAGAATTAAAAACATCTTAGAATTTTATATTTGTCCTAAAAGTAATGTTCGAATACATTACAATGTTTGTTAAAACATTTAATCGTGTAGTTAACAACAGTTATAAAATTTTAAATAAAATACTATTAGCGACTTTAACGATTCCATATTTTAAATAATTATTATGGAGGTAATTGAGTTTTAACCTCCTGATAATCGTATTAAAACAAGCCATACTATTCCGAGTCGGCAAAATTAAATGGATTAATTGGATCTTAAAGCAGCGTAATTTATATGGATAGCCAAGTACTCGTAGCTATAAAAAATATTATTATTAGCAAGTTCTTGAATGTTTTTTTTTCCTTAATTCTCAAATCGATTTTATTGATTATTGAGCCATCCAGTAACCTCTACATACACATACATAGACAGACAAAGACAATATTATCACAGTACCAAATGTAACATCAAATGGTCAGGTCCAGTGTTAGGCAGAATTATACAGTAGAATTAATCTTAACGTTTGGTATAGTTACAGTGTATGTATGAACAGTATTTTGAAGTCAAAGGATTTCTGTATTTGAATGCTAACAATGCAATCAAATAACTTGTTAATTATATATATATATATTATATATATATATATATATATATATATATATATATATATATATATGTATATATATATATATATATATATATATATATATATATATATATATATATATATATATATATATATATATATATATATATATATATATATATATATATATATTTATTTATATATATATATATATATATATATATATATATATATAAATATACATATATATATATATATATATATATATATATATATATATATATATATATATATATATATATATATATATATATACAATTAAAGTTTAGCAGTATTGTTAAAATGATGTAAGTTTTTATTTCATTGTTATAAAAGAACTTTGAGATATTTTTAAATATATTTTATAAATTTATTAAACATATTTGTCATAAGAATGAATAAAATTGAAGTTTTTCAGAATAAGTATCACACAAATTATCATATTTCCTCACAAATAAAACATATTTTGATTGACCTAAATTCGAATTCGTCTACAATACACAGCAGAAATAAAATTGATATATCAACTGTCAAACACACAAACAATTGAATCCTTTGTTTTGCTTGAATGTATAAAACTTGTAGATATGTTATACAAACTTCCCATTGTAATTTTTTAAATTTATTATTTTGTATATATATGTTTAGTATTTTGGAATATATATGCTTTTATTTAAAAATATTTTAAACGATATATTTAGCGATTGAATTGTGAACAGTTCTTTCTATTAAAAAAAAAACCCCTCCGGAAGAAGCGGTTAATTGTATTTTTTCAGGATATTAAATATCTCGGTTATAATATGATATGAAATTTAAAAATATGTTTTAATTCTTGATAATTATTATTAGTATGTTTGTAAAATATGTGGACATAGGTGTAATAAAGTCCGTAAAAAAAAGTAGCAGGTACTCTTTTTGGATTACGTATAATTATAATATAGTTTCGACGACCACGTAATTATTTTATATTTATTTCTACGGTAGCTGTATGAAAACATGTGTTGCGTGTGTGGTGATGTAAAAGATATAGGGTAGGGTCACCCTCAGCACTTTATATGTACGTTCGTGCTAGCGATAGTATAGTTTTATAAAGGTCTATACGTATTTGCAAATGTGCGTGTATGTGAACTTGGTTAATTCAATATAGGCGGAGAATAGAGAGTGCTAAATCCTAGCTAGACTGGCTCTTGAACGGCAATTGCCTACTTAAACCACTGCTAGATAGAACCATATTACTAAAAGGTTCACCCGTTAAGATCTTCTAAACATTACGATGACTACAGCGGTAGAAATAATTTTTAGAGGGAACATATATAAAGATATTAAGTTGCGTTTTTAGAAATAATAAGTCATAACTTTATTGTATACTTTATGATATTCATAAATTATTAATAAAATATAAATTATAAGCGAATTGTTTATCTACAGTTCTGCAAATAAAATATACCTCGTAAAGTAAACCGGAGTGTGTAGTAGCTAAAAAAAACAATAAAGAACTAATATGTAAGTGGTCATTCTCATCACATGATCTGCCTAAGGCACGTTGGCCGTCGCCTCGTCTCAGTACTCAGTACAACGTTGTATCTTTTAATCTTTTTTACAAATTATGCGGTGGTCAGTGAACATATGTGGAATGGTTACTCTGTAAGTTGTTATCAAGAATTGTATACACGGTGAAGTGAACAAGCATCGAAGTGTAGTAGACTAGAGGCACTAATTAACTTTGCTAAAATTATTTTATATAACTTAAGATTGTCATTCCAGGAATGTTCTATTACAGTTTCTAAAATGAAATATATCCGATTCCATATACTTATCGTTACGCTGTGTATTATCGATGGTTCGTTTAAGTTTAAACGCTCGGTTAATAATATTCCTACTCAGTAACGTAATGTAGTAATTAAGCATATGTAGAGACGTTGGTAATACCAAATTAAGCAATTATTAATGAGTACATAGTGTGGTTTTCACGTTGCGTTGTGCGGTTATAACTTCCGATATAAAAGATTATAATGCGTAAGTCTGTCATTTGATATCAAACCGGTTTTCGGCAATCATATATGTAGTGGAAGCAAACGCCGTAAGTAAAGATTGTGTATATGTTTTTCCGGATTTTTTGGAATATCCGCGGCTAAGATAGTTGTATCTTGAGAGTGCGTCAAGAACAGTTGTTCTTCGTATACCTGCATTCGCTGATGATAATTTGAATGCCACGGTCTTCACTTGCCAGGTGCAACACAAGGCACGGTGGAATGTGTAGTGATTTCAAAGTTTATGATCTCTTTAACTGGTTACTATTTTTTATGTGATAAAAGGGGCCACAAGTGTTCCTAAATACGTGAGTTATTAATTTCAAGATTATATGAATTTCATGGACAATTAAACATCATAGAGTTATCATTCTTTAATATTCCGTGACATTGAAAATTATTCTAAAAAAATTATAGTTCTCGAATATAATTAATTCGGAAAATAATAAACAAGAAATAAATTCTACTTTCCTGTTATTTATGAAAATCAAGATTTATATAAATTATATTTCTTGTTATTTAATTTTTTTGCGCTTCCTCTTTTTTTACTATGCACTGGGTTCGAGTAAATGTATGTATGCATAAATGCATATATATATATATATATATATATATATATATATATATATATATATATATATATATATATATATATATATATATATATATATATATATATATATATATATATATATATATATATATATATATATATATATATATATATATATATATATATATATATATACATATATATATATATATATATATATATATATATATATATATATATATATATATATATATATATATATATATATATATATATATATATATATCGAGCATATTACATTTGTAAGTAAGTTATTCCCCGTAGAAAATGTTATAAACAAAAACACATTGACATTGAATTAAGTAGATATATGATTAACCTGACATTTAAAAAGTATATATAAATAAAATTTAATCTATATTGAAACCGAAAGTTAAAAAAAATTGTTTTAGCACAATAAAATATTTATAATATAAAAAAAACAAGTTATAAAAACAAGAAGTTTTATTTAAAATGACCTTGTCTATAATTATTATAAAGATGGTTTATGCTATAGTATAAACAGCAGGGATTTAAAAAAAATGCTAATTTTTATCATATGTCGCGCACTATCAATTTCCCAATACATTAATGAAAGATATTTTTTATTTAATTTCATTAATAAGCCAATATAGTTCCACACAACTACGAGTATACCAAATTTTACTTTAAGACTTTTGCACTACATAATAAAATTAGATATTTGACGATTACCATATTTAATGTTTCATAAATGTTGCTTTAATGATTGCAACTTGTCTGTATTTTGGCGCATCGTATAACAATAAGAAATATTTAAAAGTAAAGAAAGTGCCAATCATTGTTATTGCAACCTTTATCCTCTGAGTTGATTTACCGAAATTCCAAACCGGTTTGTAAATCACACAAACCAGGAAGTTCCAGGAACTCGTTAAACAAAATTCTTTATCTACCCTAAGCACAATTATTGTCTGGTTTTTCAACTTGGTCAAAATAAAACGTCTATGACTCGAAAATGACCACATCAAAATGTACTACAGTTAGCATTATAGATTTATATTATCTATATAATTAATATTCTGTACACAAGCAAACTAATTTTATTGCACTTTTATAATTCATATCTTCACGATGAAATTTCTGAACGATTTATTTTTTTAAGGTAGACATTTCTATATAATTTTAAGAATAAGGACAGTTAAGATTAAGAAGAAATTAAGATGATTTCCAAAGTAATGTACAAAATAATTGTGATAATATACATTCTGGGCTTGTATCAAGTCACTGGACAACAGAGCCCATGCCCTGATATTTTCGAATATGAAAACATTGATAATCGTTGGTATGGTTTTATAACGATACCAAATCCTGGATATGGAACTACAAAAGTTACTGCAAATGTTTCATTTAGAGGACCTATACTGAAAGTGAGTGTTTGTAAACTATATGTTACTATTTATTATATTTTTACTTAGAGTTGGATATATAGCTACATTATTTGAATTAGCTAACTGGATACATGATGAATAAATAAAATAAGGAGTCGCGGTTGCTTTTTTTAGGGTAACGGTGAAAGTTTAGATTTGGTGAAACCGTTAGATGCAGTTGTCGAAGATTTAAAAAGAGGCGAAGATATAGTGTATATATTTACACTGCCTGTTGCGCAAGGTGTACCAACGTTAACTTATATAAGACTAAATGATGACGAAGAAATTTGTACTGGACCAAAATGTAAGTTTTAAAATGTAGCGTAAGAAGTGTAAATTCTGAACAAGACAATTTGCTTTAAGAAATTTATAATACTACAAACATATTATATCTAAAGTAAAGAATACAATATGTAAAGTAACATCTTTTTATTATAGATTCAAATCGAGCAAGTTGGACTTTTTCCAAATCATTCACATTTCCAGTTGGCGGAGATACTTCTGGTTTACCGCGTATTCCTACCAGGTCACCACCAATACCAAAGCCAACACCCAAACCAATAGTAAGACCGATTCCAAAGCCAACGCTCAAACCAATAGTAAGACCGATTCCAGCACCAACTCCTAAGCCGATACAAACACCAGTACTAAGACCTTTGCCAACGTCAATCAATAACAATAATGCAGATTGGTTGTCACGTACGGAATTTTCAAGTCAATGTGGTCAACAAAATAAACCATCGGATAATACAACAACTCTTATCATTGGTGGGTGGGAGGTCGAACCAAATGAGTATCCGTGGATGGTCGCACTGTTCAAAATTATAGAGAGACGTGGAAGCCAATACCCAGAATATATTTGCGGTGCAAGTTTGGTATCAACTAGATATGTATTGACAGGTATTTTCATAAATGTTATGTTTGGTTGCTAAAAGCCTCGTCAAATATTGGAATTTGTAAACACTGGACGAGCCTTTTTGGAACTGGGCATTGCAGTATATTTAATTGTGAAGTCCAGAAATATGCAATAAAATATTCAACTTGACAACAGAGAAAGAAATCGAGACAAAAATATTTTTTTGCAGCTGCCCATTGCACTACTGATTTGGATAAAATTTTAATGCAGATTGGTCGACATAATATAACGGATTTAACAGAACAATACACTGTTCGGTTATCAGAGAGAAACAAGATTATAAAACACCCTGATTATAAACCAGACACTGGACATGCTGATATTGCTCTTCTAGAAATAGATCCAGTAGCATTTGAAAAAAAAGTAATGCAAAATGAAAACTTTTATACCTCTAAAATTAATAATGTTGTTATAACAGAACTAGAAACTTATTTAACATAAATTAATCCTCCTTATCCTCAATCCTCAATAGCGCATATTTCAAAAATATACTCAAATAATTATAAATATGAATAAAGAAATATATAAGATATATTTATTTAATAGATACGTCCTGTATGTATATGGCCGTTTGGAACTGATTTAAATTCCTTAGAAGGAACTATTACTGGTTGGGGTCGCGTAGAAAATGGTGGATCGATGGCCACAGCACCAATGCAACTCATAGTTAGAGTTGTGAGTCAAGAAGAATGCCGAAACGTTCCGCAATTAGCGACGATTATATCGGCAGAAACTTTTTGTGCTGGTAATATAAATATATATATATATATTTTTTAACAATAGTGTTTACGATGATTGCGAAATTGGTGAATGCGTCCTACTAAGTGAATTAAATTGAAATAATCAAAACGACCGCTCTAGTGGTTGCACAATTGTTTTTTAATTAAAAAATATTTCAATTTCACTTACGAGAATCTTGCCCAGATTTTTCTTTAGCTGTACATATTCGCATATGGAAAATCTGTAAATATAAGAAAAGATTTCAAATTAATTTAACCAACAGTTTCAGTAATCACAAGTACCAATACATATAATTTTTGAATGGCACTGTAATTAAGATATATTAATTAATTTATTGAATTGCAGGTGGAAAGGCCAGAGGTCCATGTCATGGAGATTCTGGCAGTGGATTCTATGTACTAAGAAATAACCGTTGGTATTTGAGAGGAATCATATCAACATCCTTAGGAACTCGTTACACTTGTGATATTAATTATTTTGCAGTTTATGCCGATGTTTCACAATATTTAGATTGGATACGAAGATATTTAGTTTAAAATAGAAAATGACTATGATTGTGAAAATATTTATTAATAAGTTCTTAATAAACGTATGTTCTACCTCTTATTCTTTAGTTTAACTTGAATTCTAGAATATCGACTATTTTATATATTATAAAGTATTAGTTATATTTAAATGCATCATTACATCATACAAATAAAGATGTATTCTTCGCATTTTTCCCGCTTGTGTTTCATTCATGGTCACCAAACCTTTCATAAGCATCCTTCTTACTCAGCTCACACTCAGAACGCACAATTACTACATTAGATTTAATTAAATTAAATTTTCAACGGAAATGTAACAAAAATTATCGATATTAAACTGAGCGTGAACAATAGTTCAATTTTTTTTATAATCGGTTTAAAAATATTTTACCTCTCAACTTCAAGAAATAGTAAGTGGAAATTATAAATATTATTAAATGTTTGGAATAACCTGCATTTATATTAAGTATTTAACTCAGCAGAAAAGAAATCTAATAGACAGTCTTCTTTGTATCATTGATAATGCACGATTTGTTTTATATCCGCGTTAGTTTTATGCGAAAGTGCAGTATATATCTACTTTATAGGTAAACATATTATTGCCATCGATAACTAATTATATATTAAGTGTAATCAGCAAGTATTCTGATTGGTAAAGTGAGGTGTGATTCGCGAATGAACCGGACAGGTAAGTTGACATTTATTTGATATAATACTGTGTTAGTGTACGTATGTATGAGAGTTGGGTATGAAGGAGGTAAAACCCTAAATCAAAACAAGTGCTCTTATTACAAAAAAGTATCAAAAAGCAACGGATTATAAAGCGCCAAAAATATTTAGAGGCAGTAGTTAAAAATAAATGAGATTTTTATTAGCAGCTTCACATAGTCATTATTAGTTAATCTAATTATGAATTTAAAACTGCATCACATGGTTCTTGTAATTGGCTTGCATCTAGTATTTGGGCAAAAGAGTCCATGTCCAGATATTTTCGAATATAAATACGACGACATAAATGAAGAGTGGTATGGATGGATATCTATACCAAATCCAGGATATGGTACTACGTCTGTTAGTACTGAAATTTCAACTGTAGATGTTCATGAGGTAAGTTTTGTTTTTATGAGGCAGTTTATAAGAATGCTGTCTTAAGATGGTTAAATATTTCTATATTACATGCAGGGTAAGTCATCCTTATTGACATTTAAATCCTTAGATGACACTGTAAAAGATTTAGAAAGAGGACTGAATTTACAGTACAGACAATTATTACCATATCAAGATGCCAACGATTTACCAACACTACATAATATAAAAGTAAATGGAAAAGAAATATGTTCTGGGCCAGAACGTAAGAAAATATATTTTGAACAATTAGCTCTGGTTTTGATTTGAGTTACGGAATGGCCCTAATAGTTATATATTTTAGCTGAAAACTATGGTGTAATATTAACCCAATCCAGTACATTGGTATATGGGGTTGGAGAGGATTTGGAATATCTACCAGTTATTCCTACAACATCAACTCCAAGAAGGAGAACATCAACTGCAAAAATTACAGTACCAATTCCAAGCATGACAGTCACAACTCAAACAACGACAGTCGCAACTCCAAGAGCGACATTTATAATTCCAAGAATAACAGCAGTCCATTTTATTCCAACTAAAGTAACTAATAATATAGATAATAAAGCTCAAATATCATTCAATGAGCAACGCCCGTTAAGCATGAATAAATGTGGGATTAAGAGTGAGCCATATATGAGTACTTTTTTACGGCATATTTATTTCTTTAAACCTTTTATTTTAGATACAAAAGTAACAGAACTTTCCTATGGTGGTATAGATATTTTACCTAACGAATATCCCTGGCTTATAGCCATATACCTTGTGATTGAAATTCAAAGGAGAAGAACATTAACTTACGCCTGTAGCGCGACTTTAATTTCAGAAAACACAGTACTTACAGGTAAGTTAAGATGCATTTGCTTCACTTGTGACTGATTCTGATTTAAATAAATGTAGTTTATCTTACTTTACAATCAAATTAAATCAGTGAGTTACTAGAGTAGTGGAATTAATGTTTAAATAATACCATTCATTTATTGCATCTGTCGTTTACCACACAAACATACTTGTATGTTTACGTTATTAATTTATTGCAATACAGTTTGTATAAAATATTCATTTGTTTCCCAGCTGCTCATTGTACAGAAAAGAAAAGGTTTGTCATTATTGAGCTTGGACGACACGATAAGTCAAATAATGCTGAGGAATACGAAAGGCAAACAGTTTATAGAGAAAATATCATAGAACATCGAGAATATAAAAATAACTCCGCTCATGCTGATATAGCAATTCTGCGCATACAAACTGTTTCATATCGAATGCAGGTAACTTAAAGTTTGAGACAATTCATTTTATAATCATTGTTCCATATACTAAATACAATGTTTTTATTCAGGTTAGTCCAATTTGTATGTGGCAATTACAATCAAACTTAGACTCTGCGAAAGGAGTAATAGTAGGCTGGGGAATTGAGGAAGATCATGGAAGTTCACCTGCAATGCCAAAACAACTTGTGATGAATGTAGTAAGTCAAGAAGCTTGTCGGCGCGTCAAAAAACTAGCAGGATCTTTATCTGACGATACCTTCTGTGGCCAATCAGCAAGTAAGTCCATATAAGCCCGGAAAAAAAATTAAATAATATATTTGCAATAAACCAACAATAATCTTAACTTCATTAATATTTAAACAATTTTTACAACAAGTACCATTTTAAACTGTGATACAAAATCTGATTCTCTTCTACTTATTTTTATTTATATGTTTCATATTTCTTTTATGATTTTTGAGTTGTTTGTGTCTAATCTACTATAGCGTATTTTTAAAATTTAAATTACAGTAGATCCATACCGGTCCGGGCCATGTCACGGTGATTCTGGCGCTGGATTTTATGTAAATATACAAAATAAATGGCATTTGAGAGGTATCATTTCAAGATCCCTTGGGTTTTCTGATTCATGTGATGTTCGGTATTACTCAGTTTTTGTCAATGTTGCTAAATATATGGACTGGTTGAGACCATTTTTAAATTAACTTAAATTACAAATTTCGAAAAAAAAAAGTATTGATATGTATATATATATATATATATATATATAAAAGAAAGTTAGCTAAGCTAGTGTTATTAAATAAAATTTTAGAATATAATTTTTAATATGGCTTGTTTTACTCATCAGTATTTTTATAATTTGAAAGTATTCCTTACAAACTACAGTGTAATTTTCTATGAAATATGTACAATATATGATAAGTAAGTTTTTTTAACTGCACGCAGAACTTTACGTATTTATAGAATTGCAGTTAAATATTCCTAATTTTTGTAATAGCAGCTACAGATGACTCTTCGCTAATCACTATTATTATGAATGGTATGATGACGTAACGTACTGTTGAGTACAGGTCGCAATTCAATTAGTAGAATTGAGCTAAATACCCGCATTTGACGTATTTATATTTGTGATATCGATATTGAACAAAGGAAAAGAATTTAAACCAATGGACCAAATATTACAAAAATACAAATAACAATTTGTTTTTTTTAATTAAAAAATTTCAAATTTTTAATTAGTTTTACTCTCGTTATTCTAAACTGTATTAATTAGCTTTAAGTCAAATAAACTGCTAAGAAAGTAATAAGTTTTGGTATCTTAATAATATAAAACCGGTTTTTTTTTTTAATTTCTCACCATTCAGGGAAAATATGTATTTAATATATGATATAGTAGAAAACCTGTATGTTAAAAGAATAAATATAAATCTTCTGTAAGGAAAATTTACACAAACAGTCTTTATTTAACCAACGTCAGAATAGATAGTTCCAATTAAAAAGTTTTGTGTTTCGTGCCAAATTAACAGACATATCTGATATGTAAGTATATAGGTACATAAATTCATATTTTGAAACTGATTTAAATAAGAAAACACAAGCCTCAATAAGTCAAACGATTATGTCAGTAATTATATTATTTTATATATGAAGCGAAAGAAGTTTGTAAGGATAGAATTGAATGGCGAAAGATTGTCAAGATCCAAATGAATTTAAAGAATTTTCGCCCCCTCCCCCCTCAATATGATGAGAATAGGCATGAGGTTATGTATGTATGTATGTGTGTATATATTTTATATTGTGTTTATTTTGCCATTTATAAAAATAAAGGTTAAAGATCATAGAATTCCATTTAAAATTCCCACTTATAAATTCATACACGCAAAAAAAAACCTACTGGCATTGAAGAACCATAAGGTCATCATATATATAGGTATAAGTTATCAATTAAAATTTGGAGAGCGATAACTTAAGGTATTATGAGGAGTAACTTACGTTCTAGTTTATTAATTTAAAGAGAATGGAATATTTATATTATTTGAGTAGAGGTTTACTTCGTTTATAAATATGAATGCCTCAAATGATGTACTTATAGCACCTAAAGATATAAAGGGTTTACAGGTGAACCAATAATAAGCAAATCTAATTAACAATTATGAATTTAAAAGTGCAATACATATTGGTATTAAATATAATTGGGTTTTATGAAATAATTGGACAAGAAAGTCCATGCCCACAAATATTAGAATATAGATACGATGACATAAATAAACAATGGTACGCATGGATATCTATACCAAATCCAGGTTTCGGTGACATAAATATTACAACTGAAATAGCACTGCTGGATGAATCTACGGTAACTATGTAGGATTATTCTATAATGATAAAATCAAGCTTAACATACACCGATATAATTGTTAAAATGCGCGCTTTTAATGTTTTGTAGCTTAATTATAGTAATTTCTTTTAAAATGTAGTTAAGTGCGGACCTATCGTTTTTTAAATCTACAGATGAAACTATAAAAGATTTAGAAACAGGACAGAATTTACAATACAGACAAGAATTGCCATATATACATTCAGGCACATTACCAATATTTCTTTATATACAAGTAAACAATAAAGAACTTTGTACAGGGCCATTAGGTATGATAGAACATCATAATAATATATCTATATTTATAATTACTGCACACATTTAGAGAAACGTTTTAATAAAATGAGTTTCTTATATTTTAGTTAGTGATTTTGAATTGATTTTAACTTCTCATCATTTGTTCTCCTATGGAGAGGAACAGCCAGTTGTTAGTCCAACATATACAACACCAACAACGAAAAATAATCAAAGAACAACAAAAACCCAAAAACCATTACGTAAAAGTCAATGTGGAGAAAGATGTAAGTCTAGAATTATTTAAATATGCTAGAGGAAGAGAAGACTGGAGAACGGATTGGTTATCTATCAACATGCATTCATAAATTTATTTCAGATTATTATTTTAATTTGTTTTCCAGATTCTAGTGTTATACCAACAATTTACAATGGTTTCCAAGTAAGCCCTCACGAGTATCCCTGGATAGTTGCCATATATATGGTCGAAGAAATTATATCTCTAAAGGTGTTAACATTTATATGTACCGGAAGTTTAATTTCAGAAAATCTCGTACTTACAGGTAAAGTATTATATTTCTATTTATTTACTGCCAGAAAATATTTTCCTGTCTACTACGAGCAGAGAAAAAGATATTATTTTATCTTGTATACATGACAATAGTGATCATTTATAAACAGAAGCAACATGATTAATTTTTTTAGGAAGAACGAGCCATGAAATTGAAATAAAGTTTAAACTAATTTCTTTTCTTTGTAGCTGCCCATTGTACATATCCACATGCAATGCTAGTGCTTGAATTTGGTCGACATAATAGGTCAGACAATACCGAGTTATTTGAGAGACAACAAATTTATAGTGATGATTTCATAAATCACCCGGCTTATAAAAATTCCTCTGTACATGCTGATATCGCACTGATACGTATAAAAACAGTTTCATATAGCGAAAAGGTAATTTTGCCTTACGACCAACTCTTGTTATTATAATATAACTACTTTGTACATCTATTTAGATCAGTCCAGTTTGTATAACTGAACTTGAATCAAGTAGCTCTTTAAGAGGGACAATAGTGGGTTGGGGCATCAGTGAAGATTATGGATATCCGATTCCAGAACCATTGCAACTTGGAATAATTAAAATCAGTCTAGATGAATGTCTAGAAGATGAAACACTGGCAACATCATTGTATGATGATACATTTTGTGGGCAAGCAGATAGTAAGTTATTAAAATATATTCAACATACTTTATAAGTTATTTAATTTATTTGAAAATTAACAAATTTCTGACTATTTTGTTGATTTTTTAAAATTTTATTTTTTGTTATCTTTCCAATCTAAACTGATACTACGCATATATAGAACACCGCATCATTATCATACAATGATTAACTTTGAAATCGGTTTTAATTAATGAGAATAATTTTAGCGCAGTATTTATATTACAGTGTATCCAGACGAGGCTGGTCCGTGCCTCGGCGATTCCGGGGCTGGTTATTATGTAAATATAGACGGAAAATGGCATATAAGAGGAATTGTATCATCTTCAGTAGGTGATGCAAATATGTGCGAAGTTATACGCCCCTCACTTTTCATAGATGTTGACAAGTATTATGATTGGATAGTATCATTTTTATATTGATATAATATGTAATTCTGGTTTGAATAAATGTTTTTATGTTTCATAGCTAGTATTCTTAAAATACAAAATTCACACATATAGATAATTTCATAATATGATTTCGTTTTATATTTCCTTTCTGTTATCAAAAGTGTGGTGACTATATCCGCAAATGCGTAGTGTTATTCGTATTTCAAATGCGTCAATGTTTATAAACTACAAACTACTTATATCGGTAGGTAAATTAGATTTTCAGTAATTCGTTGTCTGCTTTAACAGAATCATCCAGTATATTGTATAGTTTTATAATTTTTGACTAATTTTGTTTCGTTTTCAAATTTTTCCCCTTAGAAAATACTTTTATTTCTAGTCAACCGTGAAAATGAATATTGTCATATATATTCTACTTGGATTAGCTTTTACATATATTGAAGCATTAATGATCAGTCCTTGCCCAAAAATTTTTAAATACAGAAATAATGGTGTTGAAGTCTACGGAACTATATCAATTCCACCTCCTGGCCCAGGTCCTGTCGAACTAGAGGTTGTATTGTCAGTACGCGGGCAATATAAGGTAAGAATTTCAATTAAATAATAACAATTATTTTCATCTATACAGCGTAAATTTGACTTTAGTATTTAATAAAATGTACGTCAATGTTTCCAGTTTTGAAATTATATTTCAGGAAAAGCAAGGACTATTATTTCTCAGAGAGTCAAACGAAGATACTAAAAATAATATATTAGAAGGACAAAATGTGGAGTATATGCTCACATTTCCTAAATCTCTGATACCTCCTTATCTTACATCGATTACACTTAATAACATTGTAATATGTATAGGAAAACACAGTAAGTATACGAACTTGTGCTTTAATTAACAACAAATTTTGGATTTCATTATAAAATTACTAATTATTTTACAATAATGAATTATTTTTCTCCAAATATTATTTTAGATTACGGAGATAAATTACTAGCCATCAGAAATACATTTAATTACAAAGAACACTTTCTATCCTTTAATTCATATTATGGACCAAAAACTCAAGATGAGAATCCAGTTGCTGAATCACTGTGCGATCGAAAGAAAGTAGATTTTAAATTTGCAAACAAATGTGGCGTTAGCCCGACGAAATTGAAATACCAAAAAAGGCGCCTAGATGTGAATGTTCTACCTGGAGAATATCCCTGGCTTGTTGAATTGTATCACTTAAAAGGAAATAACAAAATACCGAAATGTGGCGGTACTTTAGTTACAAATATACATGTTATAACAGGTGTGTTATCATAAGCTGGTAAAAAATAGTTTTTTTTTAAATATTCATTTCACATTTAGCGGCACATTGTGTTCTGGCGAAAAAGATGTATTTGAAACTCGGATTACATGATATGAGAAATTATAATGAAAGTGATCAAATAGAGCGAAATATCTTGAAAGTTCATATACATCCAAATTATCGTAAGGATACTGGAATTGGTGATATTGCTATTCTTGTAATGGAGAAGAAGGTTAGATTTACAGAAAAGGTACATATGTATATATATATATTTGAAATTTTGGGAAGCAAGAGACAAAGTTTTAATTATTATTTGGTATTGAATTTTGGAATTAGGTTTAAAAACTGAAGACATATTTATTAACAATTATTTTTTGTAATAAACTTCTAAACAAAAATGAATGACTACTAATTCAATTGAATTACTAAATAATAATAGAATAGTTAATCTATTTGTATACTATTCAGTGTGAGATATGTCAATATATTTAAATTAAATTACATGCATTTGTCAGATAATGCCAGCTTGTATTTGGCCTTATTATACTTGCAACAGCAGAGATCGAGGATATGTCGTTGGATGGGGAGCAAATGAGGCGATTCCAACTCAAGCTGTCGTAACAATGATAGATCAGAAAATGTGCAGAGCAAAAAATGAGTTTAAACATATAACATCAGACATCACTTTTTGTGCTGGTCAGTAAAGCGATTGTTTTTATAATAGATAAAATGTTTATTTAAACATTATTAAATAATTAAATTTGAAAATTTACTCTGGTTTTGATGGGATATTTTGAGAGGGGTTATGATGAAGAGTAATATAAATTGTAATTAGGCGACTTTTAAAAAATATATATTTAGGTGCCATCCAACAAGGACCATGTAGGGGAGACTCTGGAAGTGGAATGTACTATCCATATGAAACAAAATGGTATTTACGAGGAATTATATCGACTTCTGTATCACAAATAATAGGAACTTGTGATGTTGGTCAAACTTCTGTATTTGCAGATGTTGCTAAATTATTAACTTGGATTAAAATGTATATCGACTAGGAAATATATATATATATATATGTATATATTTTTAAAAACATTTGTTTTACAGTAAATTGATAAATATAGAATTTCGTAATGTTTAATTTATAACCCTTGCACATCTTGAGACAGACACAGAAATATGTTATTGCAAAACGGCGGAGTTATTCAATTATTTTATTATATAAGGCAACAAGGGCATGTTATTTTGACATCTACTCTTTTGTAATGCTTATACAATTGAGTCGTAAATTTACAAATCAAAACACCTTTTTGGCAGGCCAATGTCAAACCGAGCTCAAAAAGATGAATTTTTCATTTGATGTTTTATTTTAATGTAGAGAAACTGCTGGCATATAGACGATATATATTTGAAGAACATTTACCCTCCATCCCCATAACTCTAACAAACAACATTTCAAAATATATTGCTGTCAATTCTTCCCCTTTTTTTAAATTTAACCCATATATCTCCGGTGATCCAGTATTGGAATATCGATTTCAACACTCAATTTTCATCTAAACTTGGCGATGTTAATTCTAAATTTTCATTGTGTACAATTCGAAGAAATTTCAATATTATGTTTGGGTATCGAATAAAATAATATTACCTTCACTTACTTAATTTTTATGCTACTGTATGAGGAAAAATAACAACAGCAATCCACATAAAGTAGAATTCTCAGTAGCGACACAAAAGTAATTCGAATACTTTAGTATGTTTACTCATTTTCGTACACCAACTACAACCACTACAATTGCTTTTTTCAAATGTCTTTCTTCACTATTGTTTTTAATTATGTTATTAGATATGCACTAAACCCAAATACATCTTAAGTCGAACACAGTTTTAAATTATTTAATATTATCAAAATATTTTTTTTAAAAATCACAGTTACATGAATTTAAGAAATATATGTAAAATACAAATAAACTTCTAATCGTAATTTTTTATATTTCGATACCGGCTACTATGCATGGGTCATTCGACCGGTGCTTTAAGGGTAGGTATTGTACGCACGCACTTGCTGACGATATTCTGCCGGCACCGAACCGTTATTGACTGCAGCGTCGCGACGCTACACTCGGGATTGTTCGAATTTTACCCGAAAGCCCACGAAATGTAGGCGGGTTAATATTAGTAAGTAATTTAAATTCAATTTGTCAATAATATATATAAATATATATATATATATATATATATATATATATATATAATCTACACCTTGATTATCCGAACTATAATGGATCATAGTTTGACTCGGAAAACGCGGATAATAAAGATTCAATTGTAATTAGGCTCAATGCTCATCTTGATTAGCTCGGATAATACGAACTACTCGGCTGCCGTAGCTCAGATTTGAGGGTTTTACGTAAATCGGATGCGAGCTCGAATACATATAGATAAAGAATCAGAAAATACTAAAATACGTATGTTTAGTGATAGATGAAATTTTTCCACATAAATGTAGCAACGAGTGTACGTTCAAAGAATAACATAAATATTTGTTTCGAATTTCAAATTTCATACATGCTATACGAGCCTAAATTGTAACACTGGTATCTCGGGTATGCCGCTTCAATAACATTATGCGACTTTGGTATATGTTACCTATATGTTCCTACATGCATGCATATATAACAGTAGACACAAAAAGTGCGCCGAAGTTACACCTACGTGATGTGAATTCGTGCGCATTGAGATTCCATTTCTATTCTGATTCGTACAGTCGGTCGACTCGGCCAACTGTTCAAATTCTCACATCGTATATCTGTGTACACTGTGCAGAGAATCATCGTATTGAAACAAACATGATAAACAAAAAGTCACTAAGTTTTCTAACACAGAAAAAAATATATGGACAAAAACTTTCATTTGAGTTGTTCTATATGCGCATTTGCTGTAGTATCGCGGTGTCTCACATTGTTTACTAAATAAATGAATGTATGTGATATGGTTTTTTTTGTTTCGCTTGATAGCGCATTCACAATAAATGGTATTTGGGATATAAAGTAAAATTTAATATATTTGCTCCAATGTTCTGCCTGTGCTATTAAAATTTAAATTGTATAAATTCAAATGAATATTTGATGATACTTGTTACTGTGACAGACGGGTTTAATGCACCTAACATTGTGCCATGTTCTGCCATGACAAAACACACGCATTTGCAATTATGGTGTATCCATCTCACATCCGTTTTAAACTCGTAGTGCTGTTGTAAAATTTAGTCACGATATTCGTAACGTTCTATGAGAACTTAAAAACGAATCGACCGGGCGTTTGTTGCGGATTTGTATCATATTACAACCGAAACGGAGATTAGTATAATGGCCATTGAATTGCGATATACCAGCGTAAATACTGGCAATAACCACTTTGACAATTTCTGCTATGATGATAAAATATGTTTGTTTTAAATATCTCAACTAAAATTATAAAACATATTTCTATTTTAACATAAATATGCAGTTGTTGCAGTATTCGCTGTTATAGATACATAAAAAATGATGCTATAAATTTTGAATGTTCTAAGTAATTAAGTGATGAAATGGAGTACCTATAGCACGGAAAAGATAAGTGTGGAGAGTGCTGTAGCTATACCGTCTGATGGGTATACGGCTAGTTACGTTCACATGAACCGTGTCGAAATATACTGCACACTTGTCGACATTAATTAGTCTATTAAACATGGTTTAACTAATATTTTACTGTAAGTTACTTGCGCAATCTTCTAAGGGCAGACAAGGGTTGCACCCGAAAGTGTTTCCAGTGAATTATTTCTATATTCGAGTACAACGTACTTGCCAACGATAATTACAGTGTGTTTAAAATGTTCACATTTAATTTATAATATAATATTGAGCAAATGTGTACGAAGAATCATTTTTAAACTAATTAAAGAATTAAAACTAGTTTTAATGTATTTTAATAAAATTGTTGTAAAATGCAAGTTGGCTAGTTTACAAATTTTAAAGGTCCAGATATAAATCAAAATTCAATTAGCAGTTTGTATTACTATAGGAAAGTGTTAGCTTTCGTCCGCAGCGAGGAAGTTCATTTGCAGTTCGTAACTGTGCGATACTCCCACTGCGTTTACTTACTAACGTTGTTCTTAATTACAGCTGCTATGTGCTTCTATAAGGACATTTACATTTTATCGATATTAGGTACGAGCATGAGCGTATCCAAACTATCGTACTTCAAATATTCAAAAATCAGGCATATTATTAATATTCAACTACATTGAGACTACAATGTCAACATATCATTTTCTACATACTTAAAACGAAATATAATGATATAAATATACGATATAAATCAAATATATTTAATTTAATAATGCAAATATTTACATTTCGCTAGTTATATTTCAATGTGGTGTACCGCATTTGACTCTCTTATACGTAGTATATTTAGATAGGAAGATTACTAAGATACAAATTTTGAGAATAATTATTATAACCAGATATTTGTTAATTTTCAAATAAATTAAAATTACGTCGTATAAAAAAATAAAAACTATACGCAAATGTAGATGTACTATAAATAAACGCATTCATAACTTTTGTTTTAATTTGAATAAACAAAAACATTCGTTACTGTGTTTTGTCCTAAATGTACAAACTTATTCTTAGTTGTGTGTAAGTAAGCAGAACAGATGGATGTCCTGAATAAAAGGCGTCATCTTGATGGATAAGGTCAATTACTCAACGGGTGGTAGGCACAACCGAATGAAAATTAGTGACAAGGTACACGCACACTCGTACACTACCACAAACGTAACTCTTAAGTACCTACGTAGCAGCAACTTTGATACGAACCCTGCTCAACGCTCGAATTTTAATTAAATTTATATCGTATTGTTACCAGTCAAACAAACTTGATTATCTAAGTAATGTGTTCACTTAAAACCTTACAGTCGTATTCATAAAGAAATCTAATGTTATTATTAGTTTACGTTACTCTAAAACAACAACCTCACGTCTTTTACCATTAGATAAATCACCAACGATATGTGTCGCATTACAACTAAATCAACATATAGGATCTTCTACATATGTTTGACTTTAAAGAATTATTAGATATGTTAGTATATAAAAAGGAAAAAATACATATATGTTTTACAAAAACATATTACTATGGTACTGGAATGTGTTGAACGTATTAAAATTAAATTATGTTGGTATTCCCAGGACGTATTACGTACATCTCGCCTGTTGCATTATTTACGTTTTACTTTATTTATAAATGCACGCGGAAGTCAAAGTTTCTCAAAAACACTGACTTTTTAGCCTCTGTCCCTAAAAGTTATGCAAATATAATACAACAAATGTAATATTCCGTGGATGAGCCACCAAGCTTCGCAATTTAAGCAATAAATTAAATGTGTACGACACAAATAATATTTTTTTAATAAATATACGAAATTATAGATAAGTAATAATTCATGAATATTAAAGACAATGATTCAAAACACAGATTTGCAGGAATTTGCTACTTATACATATAAAATGTTGTTTTTAGCTTAAAAAATAAAAAATATTTAACCAGCAATATTATTTGATATAATTATAGTTTAAGAAAATCAGAGATGTCTATACTGAAATCTAAAATATACAGATGAGATGCCATTATTGTATAAGACAATATTCTCGATTGCATTTCTCCGATTTCATAGTAATAATAATCAGAATAATACGATCTGGGGTTGGTCCTGTTTCTGGGGAGTTGGCCAGTGCAAGCAAAGGCGAATCATCGATCGCCCGGTTTACCCGAGGTCGCTTGCGGAAACCCACAAGCTATCCCCGACAACTATGTCTTCTGCGGTTTGGGTGTGTGAGAGCATGTTTATGAGTCGGTATACGGTGTGTTTACTTTAAAATGTTGTTATGCAAATTTGGGACTTCATTTTTTATTATACCCGTTTAAACTGAACGGGAATTTATCAACTATATGTTTGTTTAAAATTACTAAAACAATATATATGAAATACTTTGTTTTTGTAAGCATTTTTCATATTGCTTTTTGCGTGCTGTTACTCTCTTATTGGAGAAAGAATAACTTACTATTTTACGGTATCCGCCAATTTATATTCGATTAGGATAAAACATAAGAAAATATTTTTTTTATAAAACCGCAGCCGACGAGTTTTACGAGCAAAATAATTTCCGTAAAATCCCATTCAATTTAGAGCGAACAATTTCCTAAATCAGCGACATAAAAACGCGAACACTTTTTCTGTAGATTTAATCCATATAGTACATGAAAGGAATAAATTCCGTGAACGCATTAACTTGATTGCCAGTTGAACGTGCCGAATGAACACATTTATAACACAAATGAAACAGTGTTGTGTCTTACGTTCTGCGGCAAAAGCGATTTTGCATTTACAAGTCCACCCAGTAACAAAATAGGTACACATTGACGCGGTGAACTGATTTTTATATATTCTCAAATGATTTACAAATTGCGGTCTCACTTTTTACAATTTATTTTCAGAAAAACTTGGATTGTAATAAGGAGATTAAAGAAATTGCAAATGTATAAAACATGCGATGGTTCAAAGTGTAATCATGGTGAAAGAATGATTAAAAATGGACTTTATAGAAGATTGCTTATTGTGTTGTCTTGTCGTTATATGTGTAGCAAAATCTCAAGTTTCAAATCCTATGGAAGTAACGCTCCTATAGGAGGTTTCGGTAAATACAGATGCAGTGTCTACAAACAGGAGAAACATGATACATTTGAATATGGAGTGCTGCTGGGTTACGGTTCCTAGAAAATTCATTAGCTGTGTATAATTTATTCTTGTACTTGTTATCATTTAACTCGTGCAATGCGCGCGGTATCTTTATGGAAATAATTGAATTTCAAGAAGTTACTTGATATATTGAGGCAGCGTGTGCTCATGTACGGCAACTTGAGATTCGGGTAATCCTACGAAAGACCCGCATACAAACAAATATAGAGAAGAAGATGAAATGAATTATTTAACATATAAACAAGTTAAAATTGGATGTATATAATACTACATATATATGATTCCAGAAGAGAATGAGTATATTTCGTTAAATACACTATTGGAAAGCTTATGATGCAAAATTTCACATACATAAACAAGTAAATTTAACTAATTCAATTACAAGTATAATGACAATAATTTACGATACGAGATAGCTAATGACTGTCCATGAAATCTGTTCTGGAACACATATGATACTATAACGCTCCGTTAATTCTAACAAATAGAACTATGGTGGTCAGCTTATTGCGAAATAATTCCCTCACAATATATATCGACCATAATTTTTATTTTAGGAAAGCTGTATAACGATAAAACACTTTTATTCCGCTTTACTTCACTATTTTTGTTTATTGGTTTGATAAATAATAAATAAAACATATTTGAGACAACAAATTGAGTCTGGTTTTTTGATTGATTCATTTATCGAACTGGATTTGCAGAATTAGTTAGTAATCATTGATTTGGTAGCTAATTATTAATTATCTATTGGTTAATCAAGGATTATTAATATAATAGTCTAGTTTTTAGTTAATAACTTCAATATTTCTATCTTTTATATATGTTTTCGCTAAAAAGAAATATTATTAAATTTTGTCAGCAAAAAAAAATTCTGAACACATTGACAAAGCTCTAGTTACAAGAAAAAAGAAATGTGCCACACAATTGTAAGCTGAGAACATCGACAGGATGAGTATGAACATACTATATAGCACAGAGTACCGTATATAAGTCCGTGGCTTTCAAATCAAAGCTGTTATTGTTCCGTTAGAATGCGCACTCTGCAGACTCTTTGAATTGAAACCATGAAGGACTCTCGGAGGAAGGTTTTCGAGGGTCTTGTGTCAACAGTATGCCTTTCACACTTTTTTCAGAAGAAGTACTTGCATGTGCAGATATCGCAGGGCACTATTGTCTTTTCACCTTTTACATAGTTCAATTATCGACCGAAAAAAATCTTTTTTCAAAAGATTTCCGAATGATATTCAATTCAAATAATTTTTTGAAAAATCTACAAAATTTCATTGTTTTATATAAAACAATAAAATAAAATGTGGGGTGGTTAGTTGATTCATATCTATAAAGATTTTAATATACTCTTGCTTGAATTAAAACCAAAGAAAGTAGTCGCGCTATTTTGAATATTAAATAACAAATCTTATTTCCACATACAAAGTTCGCGTTTGTTCTTAAGTAGTTTACGTTCATCAAACGAAAATTACAAGCAATATACGTTAACAAGACGGAAGTTGTCTACAATTGTGGAGTAATTTAGGTTTCTTAACGTCGTGTGCAGATGTTTACTGTAAATATATGAAGCGTTATGCACATGGTGACATACATGAATTGGCAAGGAGTGTAAGGGTGCTTTTTACTATCTGTCACGAACCATGCTGAAATATTAGCTCAATTTATCACTTTCTTGTTGCTTTACTCAGATAACTTTACATTATTTTGTTAAAAATCAAAGATTAACTTATATATATATATATATATATATATATATATATATATATATAAAAATAGTAGTTTTAAAAAATATAATTAACCATGTCAATCAAAAATAGAATTATTTGAATATATATATATATATATATATATATATATATATATATATATATATATATATATATATATATACACACATATATATATATATATATATATATATATATATATATATATATATATATATATATATATATATACATATATATATATATTTTAAAATAATTCTATTTTTGATTGACATGGTTAATTATATTTTTTAAATCTACTATTTTTTTAAAATAAATTATGCAGTACAAGCTAGTTCTACTAGTTGCTTTAAATAAAAAAAAACTGTCTATGTTTGTTGAGCGGAATTAGATTCGATGTTTAGGAATCTTCACAACGAGATTTAGTATTCTTTTCGTGTACTTTTTGTGTAACACTTCTATCTGTTTCTCTTACTGATCGATGTCAGTACATCTCAAGTTGGTTGTGGAACAAGTCTGTCAAGAATGTCAACTCTCACTTGGTTCACTAAACTACGTTTCAAGTATGTGTTCAAAAATATAAAAATAGTCTACTTTTGCGCGAGTTTGTTTGAAAATACATTTTAAAACTTTATGTGTTTTTTTTTCTCATCTTTAAGAGGTTCCCAGCAATCCGATTAGCATCGACTCTAGACTTATTTTCCAAAATGACATAATACGATTTTACTTACGGTGCGGTGCACCGTATCTTTTTGTTTGCAAGAAAAAGTTGCCGTTCGTATATTTACTTAGTGTCCGATAGAAAAACGAAAAGAGTATGAAACTGCTTAATTCGTCTCACTTACTGTGAAAAGAATTTTAGAGAACAATCTTATATTTGTTAGAACACATTCTAATAATTGGGTTTATCTTCAAAATATTTGTGTTGGTTCCTATTTATTAATAACATTGTTTTTTCTTTCTGAATGTAGAATTTTGTGAAAACGGAAACTGACCTAGAATCTTGACAGCTACCTTCTGCTTTTTTCGCAGTGTTTATATACCTTTTGAAGGAAATTATAATTTATATGCATGTTTTTTTGAGGCTCCCTTTTACGAAACAAAGATTTATTGCGCGTTTGAATATAAAAATTATGTAAGATTAATCTGTTTATATTCTACATTGTGTGTTTTAAATTTGAAAAGAGATTTACTTGCTTCAAAATTGGAACACCTCCATACGAAAAATTATCTGTATACCATATTTGCGAGCTGAAGGAAATAAGTATGAAAAATGGTCGACTCTGGTAATGCAACAAAAACATATTCTGGCCCTTGAAATCGTTGTATATTAAAATTAGTGAATTTTATATCTGGATCCCTTATATTATCATTCAGAGTAATCAATTATAAAATTTCTAAAGATTTTAAATATTTCTATGGCTATAAATTAAACAAACGTTTAAAAAAAGGCAGTGGTAAAAAGGGCACCCTTTCACCCAGTTCCAAGCGTATCTCGTGTCGGTGTCACTTTCTATTGAGGTTTTGGTAATTAAAGAGTTTTAGGGTTCGTTCTCTTTAGTAATTATTTTTTTCACTACAACGCGTTGCTGATAAGCAGATACAGTGAGATCACTCTTGGTTGTTCATTTGATTTAAAAATGTCCAATTTGCTATTCCATATTTTTTCCTCGGGCTTATTATCTCTGTTTTACTGCATTTGTTTAAAAAATTACGTGTTTGGTTATAACCTGTCAGCTTTTAATTTTTTTTTATTTAATTAATTAAAAACGATTGTGTTTTACAGCAATTGCAAATTTATTTGTCTGCAGCGTTTGAATTAAAAAAGTATGCTGTGAATACATTCAAATAGTTCAGGCGGAGCCTGAATTTCAATAGTTTAAAATGTACAATTAAAACATAATTATTTTACATGTATTACGGTTGATATTTAAGAATTAATATTGCACTAAATAAATATATTTATCTAGCGAATTGAATGTGACTCACTATATATGTTATTGTTTCATAGAACGATACAGAATGTTATATTCAAAAGTGTCAGAAAACGTTGTTTCAAATACATGGAGATTTTTCCGCTGATTTGAAATTCCTTGTTTTCAATTCATTATTTTGGTTTCCGCTTCCGTGGACACAGCAGCAGCTGGTTCATGCTGCTTTGATACAAAAGTTCTATGAGTTTCATAAGCGTTCTTTTTCACGTTGCTTGTCAGTTTTTTTCACTGTTGTTTTTCGGTGATTTTTTAGATTAACCATTGTATTTGAGCAGCATGATAAAATGTTCAATTGCATTTTATAAAACTGCAATGCAAATCTTGTATTCAAATAAATTATATAATTGTACTTTATTATTATTTATTATAATAATAGAAATGACACAATGCCCCCTACTGAAGAATGTAGTCATGAAAGAACTGTAGGAAAAAATAACAGCATCTTCTTAACTAACTGACATGTTTAGAATTGAACCATTAGAATCATAAAACAATGTGAAAAGACCCAAATGTAATTAATTGAAAAACAATGACAAAACGTTGGGCATTTGCATGCAAATAAATGATAGATGGTGCGTGTTCCGGTATAGTAATGAATTTTAGACCTTTTGTTCAATATAAATGCGTAATCCAAATTTCCGGAATCGTTCGATATTCATATCCCTTATTTCAAATACTCATAAAACTCTAATGGTATTTGATATCTCTGTAAATTGTTATGGAGTTTTCATGAACCTGTACATATCGATAAAAATTAATTTATAATGTATGTATGCTCATTGCATTTAATTTTTTAAAAGCTTTTAGTGCTTATATAAACTAACATTACTTTATACTTGTAATTATGATTTGAAATTTTTACTTCTCTTAGTTTCAATACTCGAAATATCAATACTTATTGTTTTTTATGTGACAATAACTGAAATTTAATATTTGAGAAAATTTATTTTGTGTATTAATTAATATCAACAATTTTCATCTAAATATTCATCATTAATATTTCTAATTAGTCATTGATTAGAAAAGGAGTAATTTTCACTTAAAATAAAATTTTCTTATTTATTTTAAACATAAATAAATATGTAAGAAAAAATCGTTTGGGTTTTTTGTGGTATCCTTTAATACCTGTTAGCCTGTTCGATTTTTGTAAAACATGATTATTATAGAATACTAAAAATTACAGTAGGATAGAATGATAATCATAAATGACATATTTTTTTTTACGTATGGTCATTTTTTTCAAAAGGTTGTATTTATTAATCATTAGTACCCGTATTATATACGCAATGCGTAAACAATGGGTTGTAATGTAACATGGTTAGAAAGTACGAAGCATGTATTTGGCTTAATGAGTAAACAAAGGAATATGGGAATAAGCTTCTCGGGATTCAATTGTAGTACCATCATATCTGTTTTCATTTTTAAAAACTGAACTTGTATCGAAATGAATTTCAGGTGTTTTATCAATTATTACATGATATAGACACGTTGTTGAACACTGTCTGGACAGTTAAGTAATTTTATCTCTAAGCCGGTATTTTATAAACAAATAAGTTTTAAATTTTAGGTTTAATGTTATAATTATTGCAGTGGAAGTTTGTGGAAGAATTTATTGCTTTAGAAAATTTATGATGCAGCTATCATAAGTAATGGCAGTAAACCTGCTCCGGAGTAGGACACAGCCGTTGTTTTTCTCATATGAAGTTCCGCGATTCACGCATCCTCAGAAGGCCACTTTTCTACCCCTCATTATTCTCTTTCTCACTGCAGAATTCAATAAGAAAGTGTAGATGTAGATAGAGACAGCTATACAATGAACTTGAACAATGTTCACTAGTGCGAAAGAGATAACAAAACAAGTAGACTAATGTAGTAATCGTCTTTTGTGATAAAAAGAGTTCAGTAAGACGAGATTCTTTTCAGAAAGTATTATTCTTTTCATAGGTTCTTAAATGTAATTGTTTTTGAATTTTTAATACTCAGACAAAATGAATGTAATTCCCTTTGATGGACTTGTGTATTTATGAGTCTTTGATGAGATTTTAATATTTATATAAAAAAAACTTTAAATGATTTACGGCATAATGTTTTTAAATTGTCAAAATAACGTAACTATAGCAACAAAGTAAAATGAACAAATACACAACTGGACAAAAAGTGTCCTAAACATACATGTGTTCTTGTTTGTAAAGAGATAATAAGAATAATGTTATAAAATGTTGATGGGGTATATTGTTGATGTGCTTGGGCGGCTGGGACATATCTAAATCTATTTGATCTAAACTCTGAAAGGCTAAAGATGAAGCTTCAATATTTCATGCAGAACGCGTTCATCGTCTAACAGACACGTGGATTCAATAGAAAGTCATTCATCACAACTTAACGTGTCTTCTTCAATGTCCTATATAGGTTTTCTATTCAATTTTCTTTAGCGAAGACTTGTGGATTTCTCCAAAGACTGATTTATAGTTTTACATACAGAAATTAGTTACTTGAAGATCACGATAAGATTCGTTGCTTATCTGGTCATTCAACATTCAAAACATGAGATACGTTATGCGGTTTCCAATTAAATCTAATGGGTTTATTTATGTAGATAGCAATGGGTTTGAATTACGTTATTTTTTTTCGCAACAAAACGAACACAAAAAGTATATTGTTTATTGTTATTTATAAATATCTCAACTTACGTAAATGGTTAAATTTTCGTTAACTGTTATACTTCAGTATTCATGAACATATTTAGACATTCATAAATCTACTTTTTTTGCGAGAATATAACGTTTTGTTTAGTTTAGACAAAAAAGTGTAATTCTGGTCGTATGCGAGCTAACTGGACGTCCTCTAGCATATTGATGTTCCAGATGGATTTTTAATGTACGTTTAGATTTATATGTGGGTGAATAATACGACAGAGTACAATCTTGAACGCGTGGGTTATTGATGTGTTACTTTAGTTTTAAGGTTTGAAAAATAAGTATCAGTCGAGAAAGGATTGTCTTATATATACATATATGGAAATATATGGTCAAAATACAGTACAAAATCGTGTGCGCGTATTAGTTTTTCAAATAATATTCGGTCCATAATTTGGAAACTATTTTTATATTATATTGTGAAAGCTAGTTTTACAGTGTATGCATAGAGTAGCCAATATAAACTTGGCACGTTACTTTAGTTCTTGTCAAATTTCTTATGCAAATCCATCCTCTTTTGTGCGAGATAGAGAGATTACCTATAGTGAATGGAGATCAGATGGACGTTTGGTTATACGGTCGAAGCAAGGAACCATGTTACATTTTACTGTAGTCTGCTGCTTGTGAACAAACTGTTACCAGCAATCTGAGCTGGAGGTTTTTTGACGTTTTCCCTATTTCCACGAAACGAGCATGTCTCTTTTAAGAGTTATTCAAAAGTTTCGCTAGTTTCAAAAAGAACTTTGAATCTTTACAAAGTTGATCATTATTAGCTAATAGTTATCTTTACTTGATGTAACGAGCAATTCGTACTTATATATTTTTTTAAATCAGCGTTCAGTAGGTACTTTTTATAGTTCAATTATTTTTTAAATATAAAAGCTACGAATCAATAAATTAAATTATATTCGCCAAACAATTAATTTAAACGATACAACTATTTATTTTCATAACAATGTGATAAAATATTATGTAAATAACTCTAACGATTTCACGCAAATGAATTGCATTTAGCAATTGTTTATTTCAACTGATGCATTAATTGCACTCATGCATTATTATGAGGAGCTTAGTTAATTGTATTTGCAAATGGTTTATTAAATAGTGATTACAATCATTTCTTTTATGATCAAATATTAAAAAAAAATTAATTAATCACAATAATGTAAAGCTTCATAATATAATCAGACAGATCAGTTATTACAACTTAGTTAATAATTCAATATTGACTTTTCTTTTATAAAAAAAAATAAACTCTCATTTCCTATTATTGCTCAGTTTTATTTCGTTAATCCTGTCAATAGACGTAATAAAAAATATATTTATCTTCTCTCATCGATTCTTCCGTATTTTTTATGTTTTTAAGTGATACGTGAATTTGATATTTTGCAACTATATGAACAAAAGTAATAAAGTAATTGTAAATGAGGTCGATGTATTGCAAAATAAATATCAATTTGTCGGAAAGTCCCATTGTACAATAGAAATTACTAGTATAAACAACATCGAAGTAAAAACATCTGCGTGCTGCGTGTATAACAAGCAAACAAGTACGTGATACGAATTTGTATTGGGAATTCGTGTCATATTGACAATATCCCTAAGGCGAACCATATATATTTTTATATGGACCTTTAGTATACGTATATGCATCGATTTACTCTAAATTTTCTAGACTTCAAACCTGAACCTATCTTTCAAATATTCTGTAAAGTTTTAATGTGTTTCTACTCTTAAAATTTTCAGACAATCTTCCAAACTTAACATTTTGTTGAACACCTTATCAGGTCCCATATTAACTATTTTATATATATATATTTTAATATTTCAACCATTTATCACTTTGACTGACGAGTTTTGTTACAAATATAATTTTTTCTATAGGAGTTACAACTCGAGATATATGTGAAATTTAATTTATTACTTGAATATTATTATATTTGAATGAAGTAGCTTTCGGCAAAGCATTCAACAATTACTTTAGCGGTTGATATGAATTCTAGATTAATTAAATTATGTACCTATATTCTTTGTAGAATCATCGGCCGGGAATTGCTTTCGACTGAGTGAATTTAACTATTTGTTCACCAGGTCCAAATTAAGTATATTTGAGCAATTGTTTACTTCTGTGTAATATGTCTAGACAAATTTTCGAATAAAATAAATAAACAATTTAAATTAAACTTTAGTAGCTATAACGATAATTTTCAATATACGTCGACACTCTATCTCGCGGCTTATGCAATAATTAAAAGATTAATTTCCAAAGTGTTAATTGGCATTTTTTGCTCGTAGCCACGAGCCGCGATAAGCGGGTATACACCAAAGGGTAGTTATCCAATGTCATGCGCCCGGTCAAAGAGATTAACCCAAGAAATTTTATAATTAAAATTTTCGCCATTTGTGTACATAACGCGATTCCTTTTTTTGATTGCAAATCACAATTTTGCTCATATCAATTGGTATCGATTATTGTTTCTGGTCAAAGTATATCAGTTGCACTTACAGTAGAAATATGAATGATATTAATATTTAGCACAGCATTTTTAAATTGACATTTCAACGGCTGTGTTCTACAAACAGATTATTTATATTTTGAGTTAGTACATTTTGACATGATCTGAAGAGTTGTTGATTATGATGTTGTACTAGCGACAGATATGCATGGTTGAACGCACTTTGCGAAATTATGTTATCAGGTTGTATGTATGTACATACATACATACAAGTTAAGTTTCCAGACATCCGGTCCAACTCACGAACTATACACATGGGACTGGAGAAAGCTATGCCGGAGAAGTTTGTTTTAGAGTTCCTGGACTGTGTATAGAAAATTTAACTTATACGTACTATGCTGGTTAACGTAACTTTTTTGTATTTAAGTTTCACAGAGAATATTTCAATTTATTACGAGTTCAATTTATTTTCTAACGAATCCATTACTCATTACATATCTTTTCTAGCGATTGAAAGATGGTTACAAAGCTGTATATGTATTAAAACTGTTAGCTACGAATATATTAACAGATAAATGAAGTACATCGTGTTCTCTAGTTTATCTTTAGTTAATAAAATTCTGTAATATACTTTGAAACTTCTGTGACAAAATATACCATAAGCTTAAATTAGCTGGTAAATTATGAATATAATCAAATAGTGTATTAAGTTAAAACCTCGTCTTAATTCTGTGTAATCTATAGTGATTATGAATAAACGAAATTTCTTCTCATTTTACATCGTCTTCGAAATGTTTAGCATAGTAAATAAACTTATTGCGCGATTTGTGTGATACTCTGAAGTTAATTCAGTGGAAAGTTGTCTTAACTTCCAAAATGTTTCTAATGACGGCAGGGTGTTCTAATGGGAAATCTCTTCAAGAGAACGGGTGTTAGTGCATTAGTCTTCTTGTGGTTCGTTATCTCTTTCGCACACATGAATATAGTCATTTCGTTCTCGTTGCCGAGCTTAATTGGTTATCTCTTTTTATTTTTCCTTATAGAATTTCACACTTAAGCGAATGTAGGTTACCATGAAGAATATTAAGTGGTTGCTTTATTGCGACTCAATTTTCAATTAATACTGTTGTTACAATATGAACTTATGTATTAATAAATAATATATTTTAGAAAATTGATAAACCAAGAATACATTAAACACTGTTATCTAAAAGTTCATAAAAATTGATGAATACAGTTTTATTTCTCTTCGCGAGAAAATCCGCAAATTTAACTATATTTCACGTTTCAATTTTAAATATTACGTTATCAGTTTAGAAGCGGTAATGATCGTACCAACGCCTGTCAATATTCAAATATATACTTTGCTTAAATAGCAAATGCGTACATCTCGACAGATGGTTTACATCATCTATTCGTGCATAACAATTATTAAGTTGAATAAATTATCCGTAGAGGAATTAATTATATATAAGAATTTTGTGATGAATATGAATAAAAATTTGAAATATAAATTAATTTTTGAATAAACCAAAACGCCATAGATTTTTTTTATTACGACTTCTATAGCAGTTGTCCATTGTAGTATTATGTAGTTATCTACACAATTCTGTGCGTCTTTTGTGTGTAAAATGCAGCAACGTACATCGTTGTGCGCTTCCCCAAATATCCTACCACACAATCAGACGACAGACTGAGGAAGTGACTCCGCTCAACTTTTCCGCAAATAAGATTTACAAGCTTCTTTGAATGCTTAGAAGAATATAGAAATGTAGTATGCTCTACATAAACTGGTGTAAAAGCGATTAACATGTAAATTTAGTAATATCCCGAATATTACGTTCCTACTGAAGACGAGGAGGCAATTTCTATGCAATTTTATTTTCAACTAATCAGCGTTTCTAGTAAAATGACCGCATGTTTTCACACTTTATGGAAATATATTAATACGAGCTGGATATCAAATACATTTTATTTCAGAATATTTTTGCCGATTATATAAATTTATTATTTATTTGTGTAGGTATAGCAAAATTAATATTATATTGTTAAGCATGAAACATTCTGCTTGTTGCATAATCCAAAAAATTGGTAGCTACTCCAATATTCGCTGTAGTGTCCTAATCCTTTAAGATTGAGAAGATTAACGGGTTAGAAAGGCACTTCATACAAGCGCTCTACTCATACTCTAAATATACACTATTAAGTCCTTCAAGATGTTATCTAGCATGTTATATATATATATATATATATATATATATATATATATATATATATATATATATATCTTTGTAACAAGCGAATACGAGTAGATATAATAAATTTGTAGAAATTTATAGCTATTCGTTGAAAGAGCGATTCAGGCAAATTCTCTTTGTCACCGGAAATTATTACTGAACACAAGTTAAAGAATGGGTTACGTACCCTTTTCAGAAGGAACGAATGTTCTCTTTTAGTAGCTATAGAAATTGCCATGATTGCTTTCCGATATGCTACCGGTTTTACGAAACAAGCCACTTTTATACTGGTCTACTAGTCAATTAAACTGAATTTATGATTTTTATTTGCGTTCTTATATCAAGCCTAATGTATAACAACAAATTATACCTATATACATGTATAATTTATTAGGAAATTTTGTAAGAGATTAAATTCGTACTGAAAATATTTTTATTAACTTAGTTTACTTTGTAGTGAATTTAGTGGAAGAGTATTAAATTTTAAGAGGCGATTTTCTAAAATAATGCAATATGCCGTACTTTGCTCTTCCCATTATAATGTAATACCTATTACGAACATGCTGTGAAACAGCAAACAAAGGTTGGTTTCCCTACAGCTTTGCATTGATTAAACTTTCAATAGACGTCTGATACGCCACTCGAGCTTCTAAATACTCTCCTCTTTACCCTTTCATCATATCATCTACAGTTTAAACCAACGTCCTTTCTCTTGAAAATACTATGTATCGCCATTTGCTTTGATCAGAAGTCGACCAGTCATTTGAATATATCGTGTTATACATATATGTGGCTTTTTAACCCGTGTTCTCCATCCAGTGGTTATGGATACAACCGTGACAGATGCCACAGGCATAAATAGCTAAGTGCTCGTTTAGTAAACAGAATATGCGGCTAAACTCAATGTCATACTCTAAATCTACAACCTAAATCACATAACAAAACGGCCCCACATGTATATATATAGTATACACTATACCCCCATTCCAACTAAACAGGGTTGTTCCGGTACCGGAAGTTCTCACTTGTTAAACAATTGTGACAACCGGCGAAACAGTTGACAACTATACTAATTTAGAAACACATATACAGGTATAGTGAAAACATTTGGTTAGTCTTCGGAAGGAAACGGCGTCAGGAAATATAATTACTTCATTTTCAATGGGACCTGAGGGTCCGAATGTTAAGAGGTTATAATAAAATATTTAACTATTTTACTTTACTGTAAGGTATGAAGCATTTAGGACTAAAAACACAATAGCTCTATTGTTTCACCAAAACGCGCAAACTTTTAAATAATAATAATTGGATAATTTAAACAATTTCTAATAGTTTTTATTTCAAATTACCGAACATTGGTTGCTTAAAAGTAGAGCAAAATAGCGACATAGAAAAAATTAGACGCACGAATCTAGATTATGAAACGCAAACAAATTCAATGCAGGTGCGGGTAACCATTAAACAGTTTAATATTTAATAAAGAGCTGTTTACTTAGGTGAATCTTCGTGGGTCTGCATAACACGCAAATGATTATACAACGGATATCATGTAGGACCCTCGTATTTCGTGAAACTCTACTCTGAGAGGGGAGAAGCACTATCGTGCTAATATGGAAGAACAACCACTGATTATGGCTATTAAGCAACTCTGGTATAACTATATAGCTATTGTCGACTGATCTTAACATTGGTGGCGCTGTAAACGGTGCCAATATGTCGAAAGAATTATTTAACTTTGAAGCAAGGAACCGTATATATGTATATCCTAAGCTCAGACAACGTGGGCGCGTAATTATATTATTGAATGAAATGATTTTTAAGGATTTCTCAGAGAAATAGGTACTTGTAAGCTCTGGCAAGCTTCAGGGCACCAAGGCGGTGTAACCGTGATGGATTCGAACAATTATTTAGCGGTATTCGCCGGGGAAATAACTAGCAACGAGCACGTACATGTCCTGCTCGTTTTGTCGTTTCATGAATTCTGCGTCGTATTTTAATTAAATGTGCTGTTCTGCTCTGCGTTGCTGTGCGTTCGTCATCACTATTGATTCGGGTGAAAGGCAATTTTTTCTAAACGCTTATTCATTTGGAATGCATAAAAATTGTCTACAAAGAGATTTTTCCAAATGGTCAGTTTTTAACAAAAACTGTTTGCTTTAAAATTATGAATTGTACAGGCGCTTGACTTTTAAACACACATTCCAATATGGTAACGCAAATAAAACACAATTAAATACAACCGTTATTATATTTGAGCTAGTCTCTATAAAATCTAGTTTTGTTTAAATATATTATAACTCATGTCGTTTCGTATAGGGAGATAAGATATATTGTGTTTTATGTGTCATGCGAATTACTAGCTAGGCAACGTTTGAAAAATAATAAATTATCCATGTACAAAATAGAGTTGGCTGACAATGGCATCGTGTACCCAATAGCTAAGGTCAATATCTCAGCTACCAGAATCGATCAACGAATCTCTTTGACATATCTCTTTCACGCAGAGTTACTGGTGAGAAGCATGGCCCACGCAGTTTCTGATAGAACGACTGTCGGACCCGACTGAATACCTTTCCTTATAGCTGGTGATATTTTACCAGTTTCAAATCCATGTTGCATAGACAACGTACACCTATCTATTTCTGATGTCAATATAAATGAGAATATTTCCTGGAACTTGAATAACATAAAATTCTGAAAAGTATAACTAAAGAATGAGATTCAACAGAGGGTGGAAAATATATTATATATTTTTTAAAAAAAGTATTGTAAAATCTATTTGATGCCTAACGAAATTATTTTAGTTTTTAAACTGTATTATAATAATTTATTCAAACAAATATATTTAATGTTTTGTCATCTTTGCTACTCTAATTTCTAAGGAAACATCTATTATCATTAAATATAAGAAAAATTTTAAATTTTATTTATTGATTTTGTTGATACACAAACTACGGCATAGATGGCGACAGGAGCCACATCTGGATTGATTCCCAAATTTAGTTAACATATCAAAACACAGATGACACTACACATTTCATCTGCAGCGTTCACGAATCTATATATATATTTTTTTTAATTTCTTTACATTTCTCATTATATCAAAATAAAATTAAAATTTCATATAACTGAGCTAGTAGAAAGAATTTGTAATATTCAATTGCAAAATATATGTGCACTTATTCTTGTCTATCATTTTATTTATAAATGTTATCGTTTACTTCCTTATTCTTATCTAAAGTGTGGTAACTTAAAATTGTCCACAATATCCGGAATGTTGTTAAATTCGTTTAATATAAACTATTTTAAATATCCATAAATACAATTTTATTTCAGTAAGTGTAAATTTCTCATGGTGTGCGTTAGTTGAAATATCTTCCTTAATTACTTAAATAACATTTATGAATATAATTTCAGTAAGTATCTAAACTGCATATACTGAGGTTTTCAGTCAATTAGTTAATTTTGTTATATTGATATTTAGTGTTTTTTATTTAAACTATAAAATGAATATTTTCATAAATATTTGCATTTTATTTCTATCTGCATACGTGAGTGCGAAAAAATCAATTAGCCCTTGTCCGCATATTTTTCAATACAGAAATAATGGTATCGTTGACTACGCAACTATAACTATCCCCAACCCTGGCCCAGGCCCTATCCAACTAGAGGTTTTGTTGTCTGTACGGGGGAAATATGCTGTAAGAATTAATAGAAAATAACATAAATATCTATTTATTTTCAAGATTATTTTATCGAATTTCAAATTGTTTTCTTTTGGATTTTAAATAATTATCAAAGCTAGATTAAATTTCTAATCGAAATATAGTTTTAAAGCATTGTCAAACCATACAATACTAAATTTCAGAATGCAGGAGGGTTGCTATACCTTCGTAAATCAGAAGAGGATTCTAAAAACGATATTTTATCTGGACGTCCAGTAGAGTATTCACTTGACTTTCCTAGGTCTCAAATAAAGCCTTACCTCACAACAATTAAGTTAAATGATGTACCGATATGTCTTGGAGGTCATCGTAAGTATGTTTAAATTAAAAACTCTGTTGTACATTTATAAAGTCGTTGATTCCATATCGTTTAAAACGGCCAATCGTACTTATTATCCTGCTAAATACTTTTAGATTACAAAGATGATCTAATTTGGATCAAAGAGATATTTACATATGACAGTAATTTTATAATAAGTAATTTACCAATTGAGTCAAAACCGAGAGATAGGCCTATTTATGAGAAACCCAATACAGTTGATCAACCAAGGTACGATCGACGGAAAGCAACGTTTCAATTTTCACGTACGTGTGGCGTAAGCCAAGTCAAATTAGAATCTCGTCCAGTCCACACTATAATTGGAGGCTCACCCGTTCTACCTGGAGAATACCCATGGCTTGTTTCATTGAACCATATAATTAGGAATAGAAAAGTACCTAAATGTGGGGCTACTCTAGTTTCAGATATTCATGTTTATTACAGGTACCTACAATGTTTTATATATATATATATATATATATATATATATATATATATATATATATAAATTTAAGCGGCTCACTGTGTATTTGCGGATATGATTTATTTGGAGCTCGGATTACATGAAATGAAAAACTCAAGAGAAATAGGCGTCATAGGACGAAATGTCTCAAAAATCCATATGCATCCAGATTATCGTAATATGACAGGAGATGGTGATATTGCTGTACTAGAAATGAGTACACCGGTTACATTTACAAAAAGAGTATAGTTCATTATTCATAGGGTTTAAAATTTAAAATATTTTAATTTCTCGAAAATCACTTTAAGTTAAGTTTGATTAAAGTAATTTAAATTTTGTTAGCATATGTTAGATTTGATTTAGAGTTCGTGGATTTGATTATTGAATCTTTATTAGATTACGCCAGCCTGCATTTGGCCTTATGATCTTGATGTTTACAATGAACGAGGCTATGTTGTTGGATGGGGGGTAAATGAGACGGATGGAGATTTTACTGAAACCCCAACTCAAGCGCTCGTAAACATAATGGACCAAACAAAATGTAGGGAAAATGTTATTTTTCAAAGAATAACATCAGATATCACATTTTGTGCAGGTTAGAGAATATATAATATTTAACAACTATATAACTAATATTTTATCAAACTACATTTTTAAATTTTAAGACAGATAAAATAAATGAAATACATTTAACATCGTAAATTTAATATTCAGGTGGAGCTCGGAAAGGGCCATGCGTTGGGGATTCTGGAAGTGGAATGTACTATCATTATCAACAGCAATGGTATTTACGAGGGGTTATATCAGTATCTATATCTCAAGGAGGAGGTTCGTGTGATGTTACTCAGAGTTCGGTATTTGCAGATATAGCTAAATTATTAACATGGATAAAAATGTATATTGACTAGATTTTTTAAAACAAATTTACCATTTTTATAACATATTTGATAGTTAATTAACTTTTTATTTGATTATATGTAAAATAATCATAAAATAAAAAAGGAATGCAAGAGTAAATTGATTCCAAAGAAAAAGTGTATGTTTAGTTTTATAATTAATTATAACGAAGAGCAAAAATTACGTAAAATAAATTCAGTTAATAATGTTTTTAGGAGCACTTAATGTAGCACTGATTTGCTATGCAAAAATATCGTATATTGACAGCAAATTTAATACAGCCGTCGCATCATCGGTCTTTACGAGTGTGGTACGTATACACACGTACATAATTACAGGCGAAGCCTTGCTGAAATCGTACTGTTATTGACTGAAGCGTCGCGACGCTAGCTTCGATTTCGTTTTACCGAGATATAACGATATCAGTGAAATAGTTTATTTATTATCAATCAATGTTTTTTTTTACTCATACGTATTTTAAAGTGAGGATTAACAGTTATATTAGAAAAATATGCTTTTAAAAATCCAAGTTACGCTAAATAGCACCACAGTAAGAGCTAAGCAAATTGCTTTTTCTGTGTAGTATAGTAATAAAGTTCACAGCATTCATTTTAATTAGTATCACACTGATTCTCCAATTTTGCATGAAAATACCACAGCCGAAAAGCTACATGACGTCTGAACTCTTCATCAACGAAATGTTCCTTTGACAAATAAGTCCGGGAGAGTGGTGTTTCTGAACAATTTAGCGACGCAATTTCTGTTGACTTTCTCACCGACCGACACTAACAATAATTATACATCATTTCAACCAACGAATATACTGGTACAAAAATGGTATTACACACCACATCAAAAAACATTGAACCTGAATTACTATAGAGAATTTCAATTTGTATAAAACAGTCACAAATAAATAAATAAGTGCTTGTTTCTTTTATATGATAATTCTCAGATAAATATTTCATTTGGACCTTCCATATTTTACAATAAAACATGGAAGTTAAGAGAATAACATTTTAATAATTACTACATACAAAGAGTAATAAAATTATGAATTTCTAATATTAATAAAACGTAGTTGCTTGCAAAATGCAAATATTTACACTCAGACATGGCTCGAAGTCAACATAAAGTTTGCTTCGACAAAAGTTTCAATGTAAGCAAGTATATAGTTCAAATATCGCACGGCTCGGCTCTTTGCTATATGTACTTACAACTTCTTGACCTGTATACATATATAAAAAATATATAATAAAGGAGATAATAAATGTAGTATGAAAGTTAAAGACAACAAAAGTCATTTTGTTTGTGGTTTAGTGTGAATTCATAACTAAAACCCATTATATATAGTATTTTGATTTGAGAAAATCCCAACGGCATAAAGGTTATTCAGTGGACTCCCATGTACTCCATTGGGATCAACCGCTTATTGCGCTTGTGTTGTTGGCTTTTCACATCCACATCATTTCGATTGTTTATTGAAGAGTAGGGAAATGATTGTTTGGTGTACTATAATGGTGTTACGTTTGAAATAGCTGCATCTGACAATTGTTTTCCCTATCATACTAACTGATGTCATTCGTGATAATATTAATTATTATTCAAAACGATAAGTATAGAAACTTATTCTACAAGTTTTCTAAAAGGCATAAAAACTAATAGATAACATTCTTATGTCAAAAATGCATGCAGTATTTGCCAGTTTTTTCCTTGTTATAGTATTTTTGGCTATCATCCAAGTATTTATCGAACATGTATCTTGGAACTGGTTCAACATTGTATTTGGAGTGTGACGTTTTCCGTTTCAGCGTTAAATAAAATCACATTTTCAAAATCAAACCCAATTTTCTTTGCATTAAAAATATATGCAATTTTGTGTTCTATTTGTATTACAGTAATATTCGTTACGCACTGACTGGAGATTTTTATTTTTGCCAAGAAAAGTGTTACATAATCGGGTGGAGAGACCCTTTCGTTTATTAAAAGAATTTTAGAGATTTTTAACAGAAAACTAATTTATACTTTAGATAATAATATTTTTTAAATTTATGATATTCAATTTATTAGAAAATATGATGTTTTTTAAAATGATTAATTTATATATGTATTAAAATGCAAGCAGTATATTCATATTGGTATTACGAATCTGTTTAAAATTAAATATCTGTCAATATGTATCATTTTCAAACACGGGAGTCACATGGTTAATTTAATCATTCGAAATTGTGTTTCAATATGAACAATACATTTGAGTTCATGCTCCACATATTTTATACTAATGCTGTTTATTGCTAAATTTTTATTTGTTTCATATCACATCCACAACAATAAATAATATTAAAGTTCCTCTAGTAACATTGTCATATTAACAAAGTCACACTACGAACACTTGACTAATTAAAATTCATGATATAAATGTTGGTGATTGAATATTTTAAATGTATCCCGATTTGAATATATTTATGTTAACTTTGGAGATTTTAAAACAAATCCAACTTATATGAATAAATATTTCAAATTACAAGGTTTAGGTTAAACTAGTACTATATACAGTTTTGGTTGGAAAACGGAACAATCCCTTTTGGTTTCAGTATCATTGTGTTGCAATTCTTGCTATAACTAAAATAACTAAATATTCCGACCCTAAAAGCAAGTTCTAGTTGAATTACTTCACCATCATTTGCATCTAATCAGCATAATATTGCAACAATTATATATATATAACATATATATATATATATATATATATTTACAAGTAATATATAATTTAATCTAAGTAACTAAGGGTCGAATATATTTTACTTGCATTTGATAATTGTTAGTTTAAAATATTACAATAATAACCATGAACATGCACTATAGAGACTTGCATGTACAAAATTGTTTTACAAAAAATGTATTGCAGTAACAAATTTAAATGAATCCTGTATTAATTAGTTGTAAAATACATGTTAGCTTACTAATATTCAGGGTCGAGACATAATATCAAGTTTCAATTAGCAGTTCTGTGAATCTGTATAGAAATGTACTAGTTTCCGTGGCGAGGAAGTTCATTTTACTGTTCCCAACAACGCGATAGAGATAATATGGACCCGCTGCATTATAGGTTTACTTAGTAATGGAGTTCTTAATTTGCAATCATCTCTGCTTATTTGAGGATATTTGCTTGTAAATTTTATTGATATTATGTATAGAAATGGTCGCAAACACCTCTTAATTTATGCTACCTGTTATATTTTCGAAGAAATATACAATTTGGAAACTTCGTATAACAATTATTAATTAAATATAGCTTTGAAGGTTGAACAAACTTTTTCCTTTAAACTTGTATTCTTCGGCACAAAAAGTGAGATTGTCGAAAGTGTTCACGGATCGATGTGGTGAACTGCGAAATATCCCCCGGGATCAACAGACACTTGCTGCAGCAGTAGGGCACGGCAGAGGCCAGGACGGACTAGTTGATGGACTGGGACTTTTATGGAGCGATCGGGTGGTGTTGGATGCGAACACCTCCCGTGATACTATAGATTTGTGTTTATTCAGACGAACCGAATTGCTTCTAATTATAATTTCATTTTAGGTTTTAATAATATTTATCGATGAATGGTTAATACCGCAATGTAAATGTTGTTAGAAAATTGTGAAATAAAATTAGTTTCATCAATTTCTGAAGCTTAATTAATTTGTTATTCTTCAACTATATACTTGAAAAGTTCCATAATTCTTTGTAGAAATCACAGGAGTATAAAATGTTAATACTATATAATTTTTTGTTTCGTTTGGACAAAAAATAAAAAATTGCATGTTAATATAACATGCATGCCAACAGTACTGAAATATGTCTGGCATATTAAAATTAAATTATCTTTGTATTCCCATGACAAATTACATCTCGCCTGTTGCATTAATTACATTTTACCTTATTTATTTCTCTATGGCACATGAAGTACCAACCTCTGTGGAAAAAGACTGACTTTTTACTCCATATTCTGTTTCTTTATTTATTAAAAAGAAAATATTTTAGTTTATTACATAATTGTACTAACCAAACAAAGCCTAGTGAATTTAATTTCATTCAATTGTATCTAGTATTATTTTATTTGTTACCTATATGTATGCATGTATTGAATGAGTATTTTAATGGAATGGAGCACGAAATTAAAATGATTTGAATATTAGGTCAGACTTTTTATCGTTCGGAAATTTAGTTGTATGTAACGTGATTCCTCATAAATTTATTATAAAATGTGCATGTTGCGTGTGTTGGACAGACACATATTATATAGATAAGATAAACATAATCATTATTATATATGTAAAAAAAGGATCTATTATATATTTAACAAAAAAAAAACATAATCACTGAATTTATCTAGTTCGTGATGCTGCTGAATATTTAACAATTCAGCAAGATCATGTGACGAAATAATTTACCATATATATCTACAGAGCTTTTTTTAGATCAAAGAGAAATGTGTTGAGGACTTTCCACAACCACAACTAACAAAATGAATTCGAAGTAACACATTTTATACTACTCAAAAGGACATCAATTTATTCTATATATAAATAATACGCAATTTGATTATCACTACTAGAAAATGTATTTTATAAAAATTGATAGAGATTAGAATCGTAATTGGTACAAATCAGATGCACATGTGACAAAACAGAGTTTCATTTCTGTTAGAAATGTGTTATTTCAGCACTTTCAACTGGCAATCAAATTAATGTGTCCACTGAGTTTATTCCTTTCATGTACAACTACATGGATTAGATCTATAGAAGAAGTGTCCACGTTTTTCATGCCATTGATTTAGGAAGTTAACTTTAAATTGAGAAACGCTTTGCGGAAATAATTCTACTTGTAAAATTTGTTTGCTTCGGTATCCGAATGTAGAATCTAGTATTTTATCTTGATTGTATGTAAATTGATGACTTTGTAAACGGCAAAGCACTTTAATTTTAACTGTTACGTTGACTAAAAGGATTTATATGGATGATACAAAATGGAGTGAAAATTTTCAACCACGAAATTAATGGATGAATACGATTGAAAATCAGCAAAACCGTCAGTTACCTGAACATAAGGCTGAATGTATTTATGAATAGGAGAAATGTGCGAATTAACTTATATTACTTTATAAAATATTAATAAGTGGTATTTGTCATGACAGTGAAGGGCGGGTTCAATTTTGGAGTACGCTCATAATTTAACATGTACTTTGGATACCTTGATATATTCGTAAATATTTTATCGAACACTTCACAAGAACAAGCATTTGTTGGGTTAGCTGTCCTAATATATCATATCGTTTTACCTGTTACACTCACGTTACTTTCATGCTTCTAGTCTCTCTGCTTTAGCTAAGCTTTGCAACATAATCTTATAACTGTCAACAAAGTATATATTTACTGCTACATACAATTTTCGGTTAAACTATCGTAGGTTACTAACTAAACTAATTCATAACAGTTATATATACGAAGACGCGATGCAAACTTAAATAATTTACATTTACGAAGTGTTTGCTACTTGCTCTTCTCTTCTTTATCTAAATAATTCATTGAGATTTACTACCTAGACATAAAATTGTTTTTGACTATACCATAAATATGATTGAAAACAAAATATATCATGTGTGTTATTAGTATTACATTTATATATATATATATATATATATATATATATATATATATATATATATATATATCACACATAAGTCATAATTAAATAAACGAAGAAAAATGTAGGAATGAGTATGGTGTGAAATAATTAATTTCGACGTGTGTATACAGCATCACTGTGGGCGATAATAACACATTGAAATTGCAGTGCATACTGTATTTACAGAGTACTGCAATATTCAGGCTGTCAGGTGCAACAAACAAAGTTTGAACTGAAATCAAACAGAGATAGAATATAATAGAGGTGTTTGCGACGAGTTGGTAGACTATGTGCATATGTTTGTGTGAGAGAGTACTAGATATGTCCGATACGAAACATAGATATTAACTGGAAGCTTGGTGAATATGCGGACTTGAATAATATATACAGGATGTTTAAGTTTTCTCAACATAATTGCTCAGGAATTTATGGATTAATACTTGTATAACAAACTTAATATATATATATATATATATATATATATATATATATATATATATATATATATATATATAAGTGGTTCATAATATGGTGTTGAAGGTAGAAAATAGTTCTACTAAAATTGAAGAATCACCAAAATAAAATAATGTTATTTAGGATAATGTATTTCTAGGTGTATTATTTCTATTAGAAGAATCAACCAATTGTTTTTAAATATTTATAAAACGGTATGAAATAAAATAAAAACAAATCAACAAATAAAGAAACAGCCTGTATACAGACACTCGCCTACACCATCTACAGAAGACATGGGTGTCAGGACTAGCCTGTGTGTTCCCGCAGGCGAGGTTTAACCGGGCGATCGATGAATCTCCTTGCCTTGCGCCAGCCAACTCCCCAGAAACAGTACCAAACCCGGATCGTATTATTATGATTATTATCATTATAAAACCGTGCATAACTGTGTGGAATCTGGCAAATGGGTGACATTATCACACCTTTTTATACGCTTCCGCATACCTTCGCATCATTAACAAGTATACTTACTTGCGTACAATAAAGCAATAAATCATACTAATCAATATTTTAGAACAAACAAGAAAAATTACTTATATTCTATTTGTAGATCACTCACTGGAATCACGCTAGTAATGAACATAATAGACCATTTTGTCCAAATGCATAAAATATAAATGAAAGAATAACATTCTTGTGTATACTCATATATATTTAGTTATGTACTCTGATTATCATTTATTTATATACCTACTACTTTTTTTTTAACTTAGAGCAGCGAATAGCATAAAATATACAAAGCATAAACAAAGCAAAAGGTGAATTCAGTCGTGCTTTATCTGTTTTTTGATTCCACAGGAACTAATTTTGTTTAAACTTCACAAATTATTACAAAGAATAAACATATAATGTGATTTAGGAGATATTTTAAAAATGGCCAGTATATATTTTATACAAACATTTGTATACCTTTCCAGTATTCATATTCTCATCATCTTTCAACTCAAAATATTGTTTGTTTACCGATAAGTATTACTTGGCTCTAAGATCAGTTTGTGTATTTTAGCTATATAATACAATATTTATTCTTTGGCAAGATGTTCTGATTTATAAGGTAATAGACGTCATAGAATGTGTAATATACTGTGGTATTATGTATTTATCATATGGTTAATGTTTTTATTTTTCATTTATAACACAAAAACGAACTTGTTGAGCATAACTATCGCTGCTTGTATGTAGTATCGATAAAAGCAAAGACAAAGCTACGGAATTTAATTTACTTTGTGTACGAGAATTGCACAGTTTCAGTTATTTGATCTGAAATATTCCAGGATGTTGAAAATTGCTTTATAATAAAGAAAAAGACAATATTGATTTCGACATCTGTTTTACTAACTCGATTGTTCAGTATTCTTAACTCGATTTGTAGTTCAGTACACTTAGTCTCAAACTCAATACTATTCAACACCTAGCAATTATTTGTAATAGAATTTTCCTTTTTATATTTCATTATTTCATTTATTCAAAAACGAATAAATAATTATTAATGTAATGTAATGAATTTTCTAAAAATTTTAAAAATTATTTTCAAATATCTATTTACAAACTTCGCTTTATAATTTGAAATTATTAAGAGAATATATTAATTTTCTTTATATAGATTGATAACATTACACAATTTTCCACTAAAATGATTAAATGTAAAAATATTTAATGCCTGCTTTACTCACAAACATATATTTAAATTTATTCTGTTTGAATGTTATTATAATTTTCTTTCCAGTCATATTTTATTTGAAACAATAATTCAATGTTAATATGAACGCAAACAAGTTACCAAACAAAAATGCTTTTGATGTATCAAGAGAAAGAATTTCATAATTTAAATATTTCAAGTTGGATTTAGGGTTGAAATTTCCGCAGATAATCTTATGCAAATATATTTAGATTTTTGTTTCAAAACAATAATTTATAATTCAAAATAAAATGCAAGAAAGTAAGAGTACTTGTATAAACACTGCATTTTTACGTGGTGTCACTTCAGGCCAGTAGATAACATTCGGATGTATCTAAGCCCAAACAGGGAAACCCAAGACTTCGCAGCATATTTGTTTATCGCAAGGCTATGTGAAAATTTATTACGAACGATAAAAAACAACTGCGATCCACTTTGAATCACTTTCGCTTTTATTTTTATGTGAAAAGCATTCTACTCGATAAACTTAAAATTAGTTTTCTTCTTCAAAGTCATACTGTACGATAAATGTGTACGAACAAAATGTTCGCCAAACCATTCTGATGGAACGGCTATCATAAGTCAGTATGTTAAATATCTATAATCAGTCAGTATTTTATCTTCACAGCTCATTGCTAAAGTCAGTTTACGAAGAATAGGAAATATATCATGTTATGCTAACATCACAAACACATTCAAATTAAAGTAAAAGCATAAGTTGTATATATATATATATATAAAAATAAAAGTATATTTTCGATGTTTGATAAAATGTTTTTACGAAATAAAATGTATTATTATATTAACAATTAGAAATCATTAATTAACAGATTACTTAAAATATTCTAAAGTGTCAGGAAATAAGGGTCAATTACGTGAGAATGTTCTTAATACAATAAACTAAACTTCGTTTGATATAATTGTCATTTATTTTTGGTTCATTGATCCAGCTATAATTCTCATTAGCTGGTTCGCTTTGACAAAAATAAAAACCACGGAATCATATTGGAATTGTTTGATTAGTTAGAAACGGGTTGCAAAATTACCATATTTTCTTTTGTTTCAATTTAATTGGCTTTCGACGATGAACGCTTATGATGTTCGATTCTGCGTAAATACATAAATGCAAAATAAACAGGATTTTCATGATCGAGTCCTTTTTTAAAAGGAAATATTGTATATTCCAGAGTTCAGAAATATTTGAGGCCTCACATGACACATTTTGGCGATACGCACAATAGTATAAACATAATGAGAAAAAGCAATTAACATAATGATTTATATAATGAAGTAATTATGACGTATGGGATAAAATTATCTTATAGATAATTAACGCAAAAATATTTTACGCAAAGTATAATAATGTAAATTGTATCATAGGTAAATTTGTTTTTTACCGTTTCATTCTATTATGTTTAAATAAATAATAACGCAAATATTAAAATACTTTTAATTCCATATAAACTGTATTTGCGATGCAAATAAAATTGCAAATGTATAATATAGTAAATTACCTGTTATTTTTATTGGATTATATAGACTGCAAATTGAATATGGTATTTGCAGTGGCGAATTAAATATTAAATTAGAGATATTTTTATTTACGCGAGAATTCACTATTTTATATTTTAATATATTAATTATATGACAAAACATATTTGTTTTAATCAAAAACTATAACTTTATTAGGATTTAAAAATTATGAACACAATTTTCTATGCAAGTTTGATGCTTTGCTCAAGTAGATATTTGTTTGTATACAAATAAAATACTAAAAAATTCTATATAATATTTATTCGTGTTCTTTTTTACATAAAATAATATGCATAGTGCATATGTTTGGTTCAATAGTTGGAATTTGCAAAGGTGAACAATGAAGTCTACGATACCTATGTATGTATGTACATGTGCAAGTACTTTTTAGAGTGTGAAAGACATACTGTTGACACAAGAGCCTGGGAAGCCTTCGTCCGATAGTCCATTATAAGTTTGCAGAGTGTGCATTCTGAGAGAACAGTATATTATATATATATATATATATATATATATATATATATATATATATATATATATATATACATATATATATATATATATATATATATATATATATATATATATATATATATATATATATATATATATATATATATATATATATATATATATCTTGTCAATGCTCATAGCTAACAACGACATAGCCTTTTTTCATTTACATTGAACTTGTTTTTAAAGCATTCTTTTATAGAAGTATGAAAATTAATAATAATAAAGTTTCACAAAGGTATTTAACAATATTATGTATATACGGTATGCTCAAATTGAGAGTGTTCAATATTGGATTTATTTGACGGAAATCATATATATATTTGAATGAGATTCGCAGATTGGTAGTCTGCAATGACACAATTTACAATCGTAGTCGATATAATTATAATGTGATGGAATCAGTTTACAGTAAACGGGCAATCAGAATGTCTCTCATTAGGATTAACAGTGCGTTAGTATCATATATATTCTAGAACAGATTTAACGGGCAGGCGGTATCTCGTATTGTTAATTATGAACATTGTACTATAGCGTAATTGAATTAATTAAACTCACTTATTCATGTGTGTAGGATTTAGCAATCATGAGAATCCTGTCCAACTATATGTTTTATAGTTATTCCAATCGCATATTCGTACGTTGTGTATTGTTTTATATAATTACGTTTTCAGTGCACCGTATATGTATTGTCTAAATAGCTTTATTGTTCCTTTGTTTAACTAAATCAATCGTAAAATCAAATCGCAAATCGAAATGATCAATATATCAATATATAAGATAGATTTTTCTTAATGAAGCATCATCTTGTACATTCAAAAGTATCTTTAACTATTAAGGTGAAAATGCTTAAATATATTTAGTTATTCAATACAAGAATCCAATGTTTGTGATTAAATATTCTGCCATCGTATTTTTGGGTGTAACATTTCTATTTATATCTCATACTGATTGATGTCGGTTCATCTTTCGTGAGTTCTGGAACGATGCTGTCAAGCCTATCACGTCTCTCGTGGCTTACCAAATTACATTTCTAGTGTGTATGACAAAAACACGAACAGATAGAAAGCAGATCTATATAGTATTCTATCGCGCAAGCTCGTTAGAAAATGAATTTTCAAACGAATCGCTCTTTTCTTTCAAGAGTTTTGTCACCAATCCGATTACTATCGATTGTAGGCTTATTGTTCAAGAAGACACAAACAATGGTTTACTTACACTCTAGTACAATTTATATTTATAATGTTTTTATTTGGATTTCTATATATAGAAGCAACTCAGCAATTCCGCAATATTAAGAATAATTTTAACAATATAAGAACTACAAGCATCTCTTACTTGTAAATTGCATTGTGCAGTGTCAGAAAACCAGAAATACTTTAGGATGGCAACAATTGTAATAAAATCATGTACGAAATATTTAAATTTTAATATCAGCCAAAAATTAACTGTCATTATAAGATTTTAATCTGATAGCAGAGGGAACAATCGCGATATCTCATTGTGTCGTAAAATGATGAAACTCGTAATTTGCAAAGCTGTTAGGTAATAAAGAGACACTTCATTTTTAATAAAAGCACAAAAATGAGATGATAAACGTAGTACCGAATTGGGCGTTCGTGACTGAAGTGGGCAACCATAGCAACGAACACCGTGCGTGAGATCACTGGCACTGTATCCACTTATCAGAGCCGTGCTCTGTCAAAAAAAATTAATTAACAAAGAGCGCAACAAACCCTTTCATTACTGAAACATAAAATAACACCCTACGTTGTAAGCGCGTGACATTGATGTCATAGGATTATTCTTTTGACACTTGCTTTTTTTTGTCTGATTTTCAGTTAAAATATGTGTTTATTTTTCATAAACATTATCTGTTTTTGTATTCGAAAAATTACATCATTAAAAACTGTTATTACATTTAAAGTAAACTTCTAAATTAAATCATTAATTGATTCACACATTGCAAATGAGTATTCACAATATATAAATATACAAATTGATAATTTCGATCTAGCTACGTTGATTTATTATTTATTCAAAAAGAAATTCTTTAAAGGAGACAAGATTAAAAATCAAACGAGCGACAACAGCTCGTAGTAGTCTAATGATGTAATTGAAAAAAGAAGCAACTTGAAGAGGCTATTAAGAACTTCTCCTGCAGCGTAATTAAAGACCAAGAAATATTTTCCAAAGATCATTATATGCTCAAAGATGCAAAATTTAATGTAGATTCATTTTTAATATTTTCCAGTTTTACAAATTTGTCATCATTTTTTATATTTCAGCAATGTATTCCAGAGATTTTTGTACACAATTAATTTATATTATATTCAAATAAATATAGCATATAATGGAAATTTAAGGAATGTTATAACGATATTATTAATTTTCAATTATTGTTTATTAAATAATTATAACATTTATATTTGAAAAGCAAATCAATATAGCTACTGGTACTGTAGTTCACAACACTTTTATTAGAATGTTTACTGTTACATGCTCGAATTTCTGCACTCCTGCTCTTTGTTTACATGGTAGTTGTACGAATAAGGACCTCCATTTTAACAAGGATGATTATGTATTTCTACACTATTAAATTAACTAAATTAACATATATTAAAACAAATATAATGGGCTACTATCAAATATCTAAATATTTGGTGTTAACGAATTCATAAATAATCTAATTGTATAATGGAGTACCAAATTGTGTGAAAAGCCCTTTTCATATAATATCAATTATTGGAAATTCAAAAAATAAATTATTGATTCATAAAATGAATGAATGAATTGTACAGTGAATTGTCAGTAACTAAAACGTTGCTCCTGTTCTGATAGCTTACTCAGAAAACCACAAAAAAGGACAAGTGACTACGACTGTAATTAGAAGCAAAAACCATGAACATTTGTATTTACACTTTTAATGGAGTTTCTACATTACAAGTGTTATATTTTTTGCCATTTTCGGTATACACGTTAGGCCATTTGAACTCTTAAACTATTTTTCTTCCATTTCGGTTTCAATGCACAGACCTGTATTTACGATGATTTTTAAATCATCAAATAGAATTCTGTTTGCGTATATTTCTTATAGATAAAAAATATACGTGTTCATGATATAAAAATTATTTATACCGTATTTCATCATTTTTTTTCGATTTTAAAATTTCGGTCATTACATTTTTTTGAAACCGTTTCTAAATTATTTATTATTTTCACCCGTATTGTGTGCGTGGGGAAAGTGTTAACGTGAAAAATGCGTTATACGGTAACCTGGTAAAAATTCAGAAAATGTAAATGTGAAACATAAATTTGTTCAAACGAGCAAACAAAAGAATTTAAAAATAAACTTTTTTTAACGGAAACAAGTTCAACCATTTATAGGTTTTATTTGTTTAACCCGCATTCCTGTTCTTCTTTTTACAATTATTGTGTTTTTAATAGGCAATCTTTTGCTAAATTTCATTAAATACTTTGTAGTTCTATCCAAAACAGACATTTTTTTACATTTTATAAATTTCGTTTTGTATATTTAATATGAATTGCAAAGGAATATTTGTTATATCAATATAGATGTAGCGCACAAAAATACATTTCATTCTAGCAGATGTTCGGTGTAATTGAATTATGTACTTAGTTTATTTAATAACTTATATATTTTTTTGTGAACGCTACAATAATTAGAGGCTTTTATCACATAACTGGCATTCACGGTAAGAAAAGCGCTTGTGTCAAACGCCTTAAATAATACGAGATTTTTATTGACTCCTAGCATAGAATTTTTGTTTGTTTTGGTTAATACAGAATTATATGATTGTTAATGGTGAGTCAAGTTCTGTCGTCTGTTCTTGGCATTAGATTAGATTCCTCAAATTGGCACTACATATCTCTGATTGCTTACCGTCTCTTTCACGTTTTTATTCATTTATAAACATTAATATGTTGTACCAGTTATTGATTTAGTATTTTTGGGTGATTTTTTTAATTAAAAATCTAGCACTGTTTTCCTATTTCAACTATGGAATTTGTCTTCCGCGTTCATAAGTTCACGTATTTTACATTAACTAGAAATAACTTGGGCGTTGTTACCATATTACTTGTCATTAATGGAATTCTATTTACGCGATTGTTCCGTAATGCGTTAGTTACGTTATGACATTCTGTTAGCGATAAATTTACTCTCTAGGATAATTAATAACTGTATTCAGGACAAAGACATAGGGTGACATGTTTCATTACTATTTTATATGTTCCTGTTTATGTAATAGATTCGATTATAATAGCGTGTTATTGCTGAGGATAAACTCTAGTTTTGGAAATTATATTTCATATCTGTATTTAATGGACAAACGCTATTATATTTCCTATTTGGATTTATTAGCATTTATTGATAGAATAAACATATCTATAACACTGTCAAAAAGAATACATTTACATTTACAACTAATGTGAATGCAGAGGCATCTGTAAGTTTTTAAAATAATTAAATCTTTTTGGAAAATTAATGCCTAATATCAATTTTCCTCGGTATTTTAACTATGGAAAATAATTTTCAATCGAAGAAATAATTATTTTTTTGCTTCAGACGATGTTTTTTTAGACTCTCTCAATTGTTTAAACAGTAAAAACTAAAAATTGGGTGCAGATATAAAATTCCCAGTTTCAAGGAATCATGAGTAGGGGTTTGTTAATACGAAAATAAATTTTCAGCCAAATCGGTTGAACCATGTGGGAGCTACAGCCCCGCATGTACATTGATAGCGAAAGGCGTAAAAGTGTCAAGGGGTGCCCCTTCCAAAAATAGTCAGAGTCGATTCAGAGAAGGTATTATATCGTATAAGAAAGTAAAAACTTATGCACACTGCTGATCTAGTTAAAATAGTTAAATTTCTATCGAACAATTATTTGAAGGTGCTTGTAGAACCATATCTAAATCTATATGATTTAAATTGTAAAAGGCTAAAGATGAAGTCTCAATATTTCATGCAGAACGCGTTCATCGTCTGAAGGAACAGACACGTGGATTCAAAAGAAAGTCATTCATCACAACATAACGTGTCTTATTCTGTGCCCCAGATATGGGTGCTCCATTCAATCTCCTTCGGCGGAGACTTGCGGCTTTCTGCAAAGACTGATTTATAGTTTTACATACAGAAATTAGTTAGCATTAGATTCTGATCTCGTTAATATTCCTTGAGATTTATGTACATATATCAATTACATATTAAGTTTCTGAATTACCCAATCAGTATAATTGTAGTTAAATCTATCATTTGGACTTCTAAAATTTACTTGTTGGACTGACATACGTATATGTTTTTCAAAAATATAGAGTCAGTTCCATGTTTGGGCCGAGATATGTGCTATAAATATAAATAACTTTCTAGAGATTTGTTTTATTATTAATGAAGATAAAAAAGTATATGTAGTGTATGTAAGGTAAATAGCGAGTACTTCGAGCAGCGATATGGTTTGATTTATACTAATACTGAGTGGTACTTCGTCACGTTGTCTATAGAAACGATAGGATTTTCTTCGGTCGGAAAACTCGGTATTCCGCATTACTGACTGAACACATCTCAACTATCATAAATCTATTTCTTGTGCTAACACAACGTTTTGTTTTGCTACACGAGGAGAAAAAAAAACGTTTAATTTCAGGCCGTATTCGAGCTAACTGGACGTTCTCTCGAATATTGATGACCAAGATGTATTTTTATGTTCTTTTAGATTTATACATGGGCGTTACTTGATACGACAGTGCAGTCTTGAGTGCATGGGTTATTGATGTGCTTACATAAAGAATAACAATTTATTTATTTTTTGAATCTAAAAACTATTTAGCAAAATATATTCTCAAATGTTTGTCTCTAATTACAAATCGTTGTAGTATAATATTTAAATAGTGCGTTTAAATTGAAAAAGCACTTATAAGTCGACGATTCCAGTTAGTGATAAATTCAGGGGCTTAAAGATATTTTGAATGTAAAACGCCTATTTTATGTTGGTACTTTGATGTATTCCTTTGTTTTTGAAAGGGAAAATGCGACATGATTACACCATATGATTGCCTTTATTTTTTAAATACAATATTAAATTCTATAGCTTATTTTATTTCATAACGATGGCTTGTCATGCAATACTATAGTTTATTTTCTTTTTCAATATGCTATTAAATTAATATAAATAGTTATTTTGATAGAAACCCTCTTGCTTGAATATCATCTGATAAAAATGTCATATTTTAGCATTAATATGTAGTTTGTAGGATTTATTTTTCCAATTAAACAATAGATAATTATTCTTTTGTGAAAATATCTCGTTATAAAAACAATAACACGTAAATTTACTATAAACACGCCAATAAGGGCATTGACATATAAAGTGTGGAAGTTTTTTAATATATTAAAATATGACTTCTTCTAAAGAAGTCACCGAGATAAAACTTTAGTAATAGTAGATTTATAAGCTTTATACTTGCGATTATCAAATAATACTAAAGAAACTATCATTATTTAGATTAACGGTAAATAGATAGTTGTTATTTATGTTGAAGCATTATAGGAAAATAACGGTTTTGTGCATAGGTAATTAACTAAATTCAACAGATTTAGAATTACAGTTGTTGCACCAGTGGTACAAATATTTATTAAATACAATACGTATATTTGAAAACATTGTATGTTTATTCTAAATTTCATCGTATTTAACGTGATAATAATAAATCGGTTTGTAATGATTTAATAGTTGTGTTACATGAAATACTAATTTTAGGAGTGTGTGTTTAAAAATAATGAATATATTCTGTGTCAGAAGTCAGAGTTTGCAGATGTTTTATTTAAATACGGTGGAAAATTTAATATAATTTAATATAGAGTTCTTGAAATAAGACGTCAGTTGAAGAGTTTTAAATTTTGTATGCGTCGTAAATTACTTCGACAAATAATTCAAGTTTCATCATCTTCTTGAGAAAACACAGCAATATACTTCCTTTTGTTAAGAAGAACTTTGCAAAAAGCACGACCTACGCAATTATTCTTTATTTGCTAGTTTTGAAAATATAACTAGATTTGATTATTAAAAAAGTCTTCAACTCTGATGTAATATTTATTTATATTATAATGAAAAATATGGTTCACCTTATAAGAGAATTTTATTATTATACCGTTGTAAAATTAAATATTTGAAATCTTTACACTAACATTCTGAAAGGATGAGGTAGTATTAATGGAAAATATTACGGTAAAACAGAATAATTGCACGTTTCTGTACGAAATTATTTCTTAAAGTGGACCAAGGATTCCATAAACGTTATTATTAATGAAGAGATATTGTGAAAATGATCGTTCACTTCATGCTATGATCATATTTCCCCAAGGATCAATTTTCTCAACTATGTAATTTAATAAACCAATATTGACTTATTTTATCTAGACGAGAAAATCTTTCATATTTCTTAGTTTTTTGTTCTTTTATCCTGTCAATAACTTTAATATGACGTATATATCTTTTGAATTAAATTTATGATTGCAGTGCTTTAGTTGGCACTTGCAGAAATATGAAGTAAGCAACTTCATTATAAAGGATTTATTTAAAATTTATTTTAGATTTTCAGCTATTATTATAGTAGAGCAAAGATGAATAAAATATTCACGGGTGTATCATTATTCATTATACTATATTATTATTATCAGAAATTGGTTACTATTCAAATAAATCAAGTATTAAAAATTAAAATCAATATCCGATAGCCACCTCTGCTGTTGATATATTGTAACTAGTTCAGTATTTGTGATAACAATCCGAAACAATCGTAGGATTTACTAGTTAATAATTAAATTCGTATGTGAGTGCATCTCAAGTTAAAGAGGGTAACAAGAGAAGCATAGAAGCAATCGTTTGGGTGGGTCCGGTCAGGCGTGGTTCTCTTGTGCAAAGCACAGTGCAATATAACTTCGCAAAGTTTGCTCACATACTCGCTATCAAAACAGTCATCTATAATTCATACTTTAATTTCGACCTTTTTACTCCAGCTCCATCTACTACAGTTGAACAAGCCTGTTCTCGCATACTGATGATGTTAAAACATTGAATTTTTGTTCTAATTTTCCAATTTACCAAAGTTCGTTGGGCTTTCTTTTTTATAGTTTCAGTTCTTTTATATTGTTGTGTAAAATAAACAAAATTATGTAAATAAAATTGTTAAACGAAAATAGTTAAAATACCGGAAATTTATCAAGGGTTATATAAAGTAATTTCCTTATTAACGTTTATAGAATAACAAATTTAATTTCCTTCGTTATTTATAATATTCATGTATAGATTCAGAGTCGGAAATTTAGGTTCCGAATGAAAATTTTCTATTTTTGTTTGGAAACAAATTGCGAGTTCAAAAATTCTATAATTTTCGCATTTGTCGTTATAGGGAATAACTGAGTCCATACTAAATATATAATGGTATTTTTTCTACGATATTCTACCGATGCTAGTTTACCAAGTCGATTGACTCGGTAATGGCGGTGTTGACGTCTCATAACCCGTAGAAACGCGGTTTGCTTTACTGGATCACAGACAAGAACATCTGCCTGGGCACTGAACATGTACGTGATATGAATTTGTATCCATATCGTATTGACAACCGTGGCATATCATACAGGGAAACTTAAGTATATGCATCCATTTGCACATCTGCAGGAAATAAAATCTGCACCACTGTTTTGTTTCCAATAACACTCCCACACCAAATATTGTAATACATTCAAGGTTATATAAATGTAGAGTGTCAATCATTTATATTTTATAATGTTATGATAAGCTTTGTTTACATAGTAAATTAATTTGGGATTCATGAAGGATGTCTATCAGGGTTTCATATATTAGCACCAAGTTTGTTACAATAATGTTGATTTTATACTGAGAACATACAAGTTTCAGTATAGAAAGCAAACAGGATATGTGTTGCTAAATATTTTCTCAAATAAGTATCGACGTTGTACATTTTATGTTTATAAACACGGATTTACGACTGATACACATACGTAAAGCATAATTATACTTTATGGTATTTAAATTGGGGTTTTGTAACATGATTTACACATTTATAAGTCATTTTCCCCATATAGACGGATGAAAAGCCATAAAAAATAATAAAGGAAACTCAAGAGCGTATATTTAATTTTTCATATATGACTAAATAGATATAATTTTAGGAATTTTTCACTATTTTTATATATAGTATAGTCTCCTAATAAACATTGTATGATTACTATCCATATTTGCTCAAGTTGGTTATATGGCAAAGCCTGGAACACTAGTACCCTTAAGATAAGCATCCTAGACGTGTTCGTTAGTTTGGACATGTATATATGTATAGAACTCCAGCGAGACCGAGATACTCTTTATATTTATAACGACGTGAACTAGGTGTATTTCTCATATTATTCTCGTCATCTTTTAAGTATGTATCACTTACAAAGGCTTAGTTTGAATTAGAAGTTTATTAAAGAAGAACCTATGATTTATTTAATAAATAAACGTTTTTAGTTAATACTAATCAATAATCGAAGGATGAAAATGCAGGCGAAAATGATTTAACACTCAACACTCTCGTCATTTATACAATGTAAGCTCTGTACCATAAAGATGGTTATATCTCACACACTTCTGTGGATTAGTACTCTTTATTTCGCTTCTATATAATCTGAGTTCCAGTTCATGATCATAAAAGTAGTAATACAAACTTTGGTACATAAACTACCACAGTAGTTTACGACTTTAGTTACTGTGAACACATCTAATATTTGTATATTCTTTGTACTGATACATGTAACTTTTATCCCACATAGACATAATGTATTGAATATATAAATGATTGTAGTTATATTAAATAAATTAATGGCAAACGTAATATTACTTTTCAACCAAAGCAGAATGTCATCATTATTATAACTTTTCGAAATGAAATAAAATCATATAGAGGCTCGATTGTATTTGAAATAATCTGGCTTTTAGGTAGCGACCAAATACATAAATGAAGCACTCATTTTGTAGTTATTCAGCACGTTTTAGAACAAACGTATGTGTGGGGAATTATTTTGTTTTGCCGCAGCGCCACAAAATAACAAAATTAACATCGACCGGCGATTGCCAGCGGCTTAAAATCCTATTGTTTGAACATTAGCTTTGGGAAATGTACGTATGAGTCTATTTACTTATGTCTGCGTTTGTGCACGTATTCATGTACGTGTGTGAAGGTTTTATAATATAAATTAATTTATTTTGAAACTCATTTCTGTATACACCAATTAATTTTCATTCGTTTCATATTACGCACAAATCACACTTAGTTCAATTCGGGTGTTTCCAACATTTTCATTTGTTAGAATTGAACGCATTTAAAGATATTTATTACAAAATAATGTGAGACAGGTGTTTTGCATGGAAATACTAGTATCGTATCAGTAACACTAAACGATTATGGCTTACGTACATAGTTAGAGAAAAATTGATATATGCCGTAGTTGTATAAAAGTTTCGTATTTTATTTGTGCAATAGATATTTCGCATTGTGTGCACGTATATGTTTGGCATGTATAGAATCTCAAATCACGACTATATAACATGTTATAGGGCCTCAGAAACTTTTCATAATTTCAGAAGCTCGACAAAGTTTCTGTCTTTCATGAAACCTGCAGATTACTCGATTCAAACTTATACCATAAAAAATTGCAACAGTAGAAAATGGTGCGAAAACATTTATGACTAAATCAAAATAGATTTTCTATATAAATTCAACTTAATAAAGCAACATACAATAATTTAATTCCTATTTCTTTTTAATTGAAAATTATTAATTATAAATGAATTAAAATGATGTATTTGAGGTTCGTTATGCTTTGTTAATTGATTAAATGTGCAACAGAATTGCCTTAAAGAATTACATGTATTCGATTTGATAATTATAAAACCAAAATAGTCTATAAAAAGTACAGGTTTTTAAGATATAGACGATGGTTGTATAAGTTAAGTTTATTGACTTCTGGTCATACTATGCACATGGGACTAGAAAAAAGCTATGGCATATAAGTTTATATCGGAACCCCTCGACTGCTTTAACTTATATATGAGATTTTATATTAATTTGCAGTACTTGTGTATTGCTGAGAACTCTAAGGGGAGTAAATGTTTTGAATAAGCCTCAAATTGCTTAATAAATATATATATATATATATATATATACATTTATATATGTGTGCATTTACCTTTGTGCAGTTCTTGAAGCACCAATCAAACCAAAAATGTTACAGAAGATGCAGGTGGTTCAATTAAATTTCACATAAAACTCAGTTTTTCTACACCGATAAACACAACTCACTGTCAACGATTCACTCACTACTAACACAAATATACTGTCCAAACCTGATCATGTTTGAATTTAATTCTTCAATAACATGATGTAACTTTTGTTGACTATAAATGATGAACACACTGAAAAATATTTACATTAAAATATAGTTTTGATCTTTTCGTAAATATATTTATTGCTTTTACTTAAAACAAGTTACATCGTGTTATTGAAGAATTAAAATCAAGAAAATAGAAAAACCAGGCTTGGCCAGTATATTTTTGACATTGTAGTGAGTGACTTGTGTTTATAGTGTAAATACTGTGATTTTTGTGAAATTTGTGGAAAGAACTACTGGTACTCTCAATAAAACATTTGGTTCGATTGGACTCCACAGAAGGTAAAAATAAATCAATTTAATTTTACTTTTACGTGCATAAAATGCAATTTATTTTAATTCAAAATGACTGTTAAGGTATATTAAGTTTAAGAAAATAGCGTGATTTAAACAAATGAATTATGATACATTCCAGTTCTGAATACTGTGTTATTTAGTGTTCATGAACAAACTTATGTTGCTGTCATTTTGCATTGTCTTATGTTCAGCACTGTAAATAAACGTATTGAGCGATCTGCACGACACTCGTTTGGAGTTTGTTCATGTGGAAAGTCGTCTTAACTTCCAAAATGTTTCTAATGACGACAGGGCGTTCTAATGGTAAATCTCTTCAAGACAACGGATGTTAGTACATTAGTCTTCTCGTCGTTCGTTATCTCTTTCACACACATGAAATCGCCTAGCTTACTTGGCTATCTCTCTTTACAATTCCTCATTGAATTCTATACTAAAACTAGCGAATGTTATAATAAAAAAAACCTACTGCTTTCGGTTGCGTTTATCGTTGATACTTATGGTTCGACATTTTATCCAAACATTCTAACTTCTATTTAGATATTATTCTCAGAAAATAATCTATAATATTTTTATTTTTAACAACCTTGCAACAATCTAAGTGTAGTTATGACGTCATTGCTGTGCATGATAGAATACATACTAGTTTATATGTCGAATAAAAATACATTTTGTGCCACTAGTTTATTTCCAATTGTATGCTTTTCATTGCATATTGAAGTACACTGTTTATTTATATTTTGAAAAATACACGTAGATTCATTAGGAATTTTTTTATAAATACAGATAAATCTGTATATTGGCTCAAATCATTGAAACCGCATAACATATTTATGAATTGATAATATTGGCGTGTAACGAACGTACCTTTTATGCGATTTTTGCTAAAGGTTAACTAAATAGTTTACAAAAAAAATTTTTCATATTGTATTTCATCGAAAATTGTTTATTAATTTTCCCTTCACTAATAAATGAACCATTCTATTGTTGATAATATTATATATAGTACTAGGACACACATTTATGATTTGAAATTATCGCGAAATATTAATGGGATAGAAACTTATGACGCATCAATCATTTTTTTTTTTTGAACATTTATAACTTTAAGTATATTCCACATCTCAGTTATAAATTTTATACTATCAGTCTACGAACATTAATGATGACGTCAGGACTCGTCAATTTTCCAATTTATTCCACTTGATATACAGTGGAATAGCGACATCATCTCGTAAACGCGTTCGTTCGACTGACGCTCGATAGACGGTTGACTGTTTACTTCATCTCATCATCCCTACACCGAATTGCATTAAATTCAGTCTATCGCTTCCGATAGGCATATTTACTACGTACAACTTGGTTCACTGGCAATTAATAAATACCTCAGTAAATATAAGAATAATAACACAAAATTTCCGGTTCAATATATTCTCATGATGCTCGTAAAAAGAAACGAAAACGCTACAGCAACTATTAAATATCGGTGTGAAGTTTAATCATTTATTGAGATGTCATTTAAAAACGTTAACTGACAATGACTCTGGGATTATTGACATTTTGACAATTGAAATCTATAAATTGCATTGTCGACGATTTCATCACCGATCATTATCAACGTCAAAAATAATTCGATGACATAATTCAAATGTTCTAATTGTTTTTAGTATATTTTATTATTGTTTTTAAATAAACTGCTAGCGTCATGACCTTTTCTTCGGAGTTGAGCGCTGCAGTTTCCTTTTGTGATATTATGTAGCTATTTACATAATCCTGTGCTTCCTTTGTGCGATGCGGCAACGTATAGTGCTGTGCTTCCCAAATACCTAGCAACAAAACTCCAATCACACGACGAACTGAGGAAGTTACTTCCTCAACTTTTTCGTAAATAAGATTTACAAGCTTTTTGTTTCTAGACTTTTCCACAAAGCTATTTGGCAAATGTATAAATATGTAACTAAACGTACAGAAAGTGAACTTTAATTTAAACTATCGCAGACATTTGGTCAATTTGAAAATATATTAAATATTTAGAACTGTATTAAAATTGAATCCTATATAAATTAAATTGATCAGAACAAATGTGTTGCCTCATGTTATGAAGATGTTTTAAAAAATATTACTAGTTTTCATGTCTGTAACAAATGTATGATCTGATTTGTACAAGAAATATTACAGTTAATTATAATAAAAATAATTTGAGATGAATTTTGAAGGGTGTAAATTCAAAGAAAGTCATGATAAAGCAGAGTAAATAAGGTTTCCGCAGTGGTGCATTCGAGTGAGGCAAAATATTTTCATTTTGGTTCATTTTCTTAGTTCTCTCAATTACGTGCGATAAGAAATTCGTAAGATTCATCTAACGGTTACCATTCGTTGTAAAAGCGATTCAGGAAATTTTTCCGTTGTCACCGGAAATTATTACCGAACAGAAGTTTAAGAATTTGATACCCGTTTCATTTTCAGTATAAATGCGCTCTTTAGTGGCTATAAGTACTGTCTGATAGCTTTCCGATACGCTACTGCTAATGTTACAAATAACTTTTGAACTGGCCACCAGTCAATTAAACGGATATGAACCTTTTTTTCGGAAACGGAAACGAATTTCATACAGTTGGATGAATTAATATCAAATTCACCAAACAACTAAACATTTATTGACAGTTGAATATCACAAGATAATTATTCGTTCTTTTTAATGGTTTTTATAAGTTTCTTAGATATATTTAATGTTCGTTTAATTATTTCGTAAGCGGTTGTTTCCTTGTTGTGGTTTAGGATAAGTGTAAACTGTTAAGTACTTGAACATGATTAAAAACAACGACATAGGTGATACTGTATTTAATTAAACAAACTTTATAGTAACGGTCACGATTATATGAACTCCGGAGAACCTGGTCGTATAAGATCAAGCAAATACTAAGCTTGACAGAATATATGGCACAACAGGTCATACAACAACCATATCAGAAATACCACACAAACAAACCGTATACCAAGTCGCATTTAATTAACCGTGCCATAAATGAAGTTGTTTGTAAATACCTAAGGCACCGTAAACTTGCCTATATACAATATCAAAAGTATTTAGTTTCGACCATGACCAAGCTTTTAACAAAATTAAATCGAATACTTTAACGTATTAAATTACGAAATAAAAATAATATTTGATACAACTAAAGTTAATTATTAATTATCAATAAATACATTTCTGTTGGAACACTTTGTTAACGTCGTATACTGTCCCATTACAAGAATGATAAATAGTATTTTGTAAAAGTAGGTCAAAATGACAGAGGACATCATATAATAAATTATATCATGATTCCTGCTGAATTTTATATATGTCAAATGAAAACTTAATCGGAAGCTTAAGTAAAAAAATAAACATTCAACTTAAATATTTTTTCATATCCTCGAATATGTTTGTTTAATATTGAAACTTGGATAATAAAAACAAGGAATTTCTGAATCAAAGATAAGCCATCAAATTAAATATTGAAAATATGATTTGCTTCTAAATATATTATAAGATTGTTTGAAGAAGCTACGTTTGTAATGAATAGCCCCATATTTTATAGAATTTAATATATAAGTCAGCCTTTCATGGAAATTCTTCTTGTTTGCACGATTGCAGTACGTATTATCGATTAGATTAGAGATTCAATTTATGGTTAATTAAACATTATTTGAAGAGCATTAAGAGGATTAGTGCTACAGATAGATAAAGATACGCGGTCTAGTTGAAATAGTTATAAACCACAATGTGATTAGTAAATAGGACCAAATCATAAATTATATTTTGCTTATAAGACAAATGATTGACTTAATTAATATATACGGTTAAACAATTAACAAATTATATAATTTAATAATAATATATGTTTTAAAACATTATTGCAATTAGAAAAATGACAAGTCAAAATATATTGTTTGAAACAACAATAGCGATTTAGAAAAAAATAGTAAATCTTATCTCTATATAAAAACATATTTATATAGAAAAGAATGTAATAAATTATTCATTTTATAAAAGGAAATTGGCCTAACACATACGCCAGACAGCTGTCAACTTTTTACATTAAAAAGCACGTCCGTAAAAAAATCCTACAACACATACCACGTGAACTGGTGAATTCCATGATGACAGGTCGGCAGGGCGAATAAAACTTTGGCCAATGGAAACTTTATTATATTCTCGGCAAAGAATTTTCGGTTTTACAATCATCTTTTGATTAATGGGCACATATAGTTAAATATTACGCGCATTCATGTAGTTCACGCATTCAAAGAATTTAATTTATAAAAGTAGGAATTCTGTTAGAGTTAATAAAAATTCATGCACAATACGACTTAAAGGCAAAGATCCCATTAATATTGAATATTCACGTAATCAAAAAAAGAGATATTTTTATTAGTGGTTTCAAGTAAATAAATATAGAATATATTGGTTTCTTGTGTACTGAAGTTAACTCGTATTTTACGTTTTATTTGACTGAAACAAATACGTATATAACTCCTCACACATGCAATGGTAAGATTGACCATAATTTCAAATTTATTTCAAAGTTGGTGAACTTTTGGCAAGTATAATTTTGATTTAAAATTTATACCTTTCGAATCAGTTCATTACTAACGTTATTTATTGGTTATCGAGTAACTAAGTTCTGCTTCAAGAGCAGGGGTTGTCGAGTGAATTATCGCTGAATCAGTACTACAAAATGGTTTCAAATCAGCTTGCAAATTTCGCGTTTTAAATTTGATGATAACATATTTTAATTTATATAAATGCCACATAAAATACCAAAAAAAATATTATTATGATACCAAATTTGGAAGCGCATTGTCTAAGCTTTATTATATTCGATCCTAATATATATTTTGTGGAAGAGCTTACAATAAGAGTTTCACTGCTGAGTTTATTTAATGTTACAATATCTTGTACTAGCCTCATTATAATGTAATACCTATTTTGAAACACCAAACAAAGACTGGCTTCCCTGTAGATTTGCATTGATTAAACTTTCAATAGATTTCTGATACGCTCCTAAATACAAACCTCTCTACCCTCAAATCACATCGCTTGCAGATTAAGAGAATGTTCTCTAGAAAATGCTTTGCGTCACAATTCAACAAACTTTTCATTGTTTTATCCTTCCCCAGATTTACTGGGAATACAGAAACTCAAATGTTTTGTTATAATGTATTCGTAATCCATAAATAAGTTTAAAATCCTTGTATGATAAAAATCACTAAAATATATTTAAATAGAATTCAGTAGGTTTAATTATATATATATATATATTATATATATATATATATATATATATATATATATATATATATATATATATATAGCAAATAAGAATTAAACAATATTAGTAAACATTGGTGTAAAATTAATGTTTCTCAAGGAATCAAGACGATTTGGTACGCGTAATGGTGTGCTATCGCTAATAGACAATAATCACTGGTTGTTCTTCCATTTCAACACGATTCACCCCTCGTTGTGTAAAGTTTAGTAGAATACCGCGCGTGACATGATATCCGACGTAAAATTGGTTGCGTGTTATGCGAAGCCACGAAGGTTTACCAAAATAAACAGTTCTTTATTAATTATTAAACTTTTAAACGCCATTACGTACCTGCATTCTATTTGCTCATGTTATCGAACCCATGCATTCTAGGTCATTATTTTATTCATCCTTACTTTGGAAAATGTGTAGACTTTAATGGGGTCATAAGTATGTTATATTTCTTAAATTATACGTTAGTTTTGATAAAAACTCAATTTGATGCTTTATATAATATATATATATATATATATATATATATATATATATATATATATATATATATTTGAAATAAACATACATTGGAACAGTTTTGTGTTGTAATAGTAACAATGGAAGTAAAATACAATGCAAGAAAATAAAATGAACTAGCTTCATGTACAATTAATCTCTATGTTGAACGTTCTTGTGATTTGTTAGTGTGGAAGGTTGAAATGTCTCGCGTATGACCGTGAAAACCACAACCGTGTCCGAAGTAACCGTGTCCATGTTCGCATCCATCTAGCTGTCAAGCGGTGTCCACCGGTGGTTGTATACCGGGCACGGATGCAGGGCTTACCGAACTCCGAGCTATACGTCACCGGAACACAGAAATGAGAAAACAGTGCGGTTTTTATCAAACCTACCGGATAATTTATAACCGCATTCCAGAAATTAAGGAAGACATTACTATCGCTTTTACGGGTATATTCTCTGAAAAGGAAGTTGTATAAATTACCTAAGATTAATGAATATAAAGTTATGTCATCACACTTGTGAATTTATGTAGAAGTAAGTAGTTTTTGAAAGTAATTAACGTGAAAATCCAGTATTTTTTTTGGTAACATTTCACCTTTGAGTTATTTTGTGTTGAACTAATTTCTGGACATATTATGGTTGGTACACATCATTGTTTAAAACATTCGAAAATTGCGGCAGAATTCGTGCTATAATCCGTCAAATAGTATTTATTTTCCATCCGCTACACTGCATAGAAATACGATAATTAATATCTGTTATTTGTTATGCTCAGTCATTTTTCGTCGGAATCAATTAAAAAATGAACCAAAACAAAATTCTACGAACAACATACAAATGGTATTATGGCTTGTGATTCACAGTACACCTACATTGCTCTGGCTTGGCAATTTTCTGGTGCGTTCTAATCAAAAAATGATTTATCTAGAACAACTGTGCAATACCGAACAATAATATGTTTATGTTGTTTTCGTTTTGGTGCTACTATATATTCAACATTTCTTATCTAAACATTGTTTGTTTTTATCATTCAAATTTCACTCAAATTAGAAACTAAAGCTTATAATTCGAATATGCTAATTTTCATCCTACTGTTAATAAAATAACTATTTTCACTTTCTAAAAGCGTTTTCTTTTTCGAAGACTTGCCAAATATTTTGGTATTGTATATACGTTTGTAAACGTTATATTCGCAAGTGTTTCACCGGTTGTCACAATTGTTTCACAAGTGAAAGCTTCCGGAACATCCTCGTTTAGAGGGAGAGTTTATTGTTGTACTGTAAATTTAGAATACAACACTGAAGAAAAAGGTATTCTGCTCACGGAAGCAGTTAAATTGGAATACATTAAATATTAAATTGTCGGACAAGATTATCGCTATTATTATAAATCAATCACAATACCATTTTCAGAAACTCGTTTTGAGAGTTAGAACGTATATGACTATAAAATATAGATTGTAGTTTATATTTTCAATATTTAATGAAACTACAACCGTTTTTCAATTACTTTTCTGGAATCACGTAAATTAAAAATTGCAATGGTAACCCGGAATCTCTTTGCCATTTGACAGAATTATATAAATGTTTACAACTTGTTAGTGTTTTATTAAACAAGATAATTAAATTACCATGATACATGAGCATTATTATTTTAATTATCTGCGTTGAACATCAAAAGATTTCTATGTGAAAATCATCATATTTTCCGCTTGTCATAAAATTTCCACTAAATAAAACCCGCTTACGAAAATGAATGTGTTTGCATATAATTAATTTGCAACAGTTTCATAATATATTATTTTCAAGAGTACTAAACCAACGTAGAAAGGATATAGGCTTAATTTTCTCAGCAACGCCTCACTTTTTAAGTATATCTCAGAAGCACAGGCCGTCTTTGTTAGATCTCGCGAGCTGCGGCCGCCAAAGGCTCACAGCGGCGTTACCGTGATTGATTTGAACAATTATTTAGCGGTATTCGCCGGGGAAATAACAAGCGCACAAAATTAGCAACTAACACGCACGTGTCCTGCTCGTTTTGCCGTTTCATGAATTCTGCTTCGTACGCTAATTAAATGGGTGCCTCTAGTTATGTCCAAGTACTCTACGACCAACATCATCATTCATCCAAATAGATTTTTTTTAATGTTACTATTCATTTCTTCTTCATAACACAACATTTATATTTAAAGATTTAAATTAAATAAATATTAGGGTTTTAATATATTTTAGACACCAAGTGTGTTTGATAATATCTCCCACACACACACACACACACACACATACCACACACACACACACACACACACACACACACACACACGTTTATTGGATCATTCTAAAATATCCCTTCGTTATGAATGATTTTTTCTATTGTTTTGAAAATTATTTTTTGATGCTTCTATAATGTTTAATATATAAATAAATATTATTATTGTCGAATTCATTATGACTCTCGAAAGCGTCTAAAAATTGCATTTATTGGAATGCGGTTTAGTTTTACCCATATTAATTAAAATATCATTGGAATTGAATTTAATGAATGATGATATATCTTCAGTTCAAAGTTTGCTAAATGCCTTTTTAAAAGCATTAGTAGGAAACTGGTTTGGTTTTCTTTTTTTCTCTCTCTCTAAACCTTTAGAACAAAGATTGAAATTTAAATTGGGTTGCCGTGACTGGGAGCGAAGCATATTTCTACTGAAGTTTCTTCAGACTTCAGTAAACTGAAAACTTTGCTAAAAGATCCCACATTAAGCTGTCTAAAAAGTATGGAACACAATGTCAATGAATATGAAATGTGATAAATATTTATGTATCCTTTCTCGGAAAACGTGATATGACTTTTGATACAATAATAACTCCGACTTAATATAATTTTTTAAATCATTCATACTGTAATTGCACAAAACCATAGTTGGCACCTTCGAATCTAAAATTAGTCGGCAGTTCCTGAATTAAGAACACGCAACCAGACTATAAGAAGTAAAACCACTGGTTAATAAACATAGTCAAACGTATATTTATCTTAGAAAACAACATTGCACGAACTACCCATATTAGCATACAAATATTTTCGTTTATCTGCAATCAGTGACTTTAGTACTATATATGTACATATAAGTTATTTCCAAAGTGTATTTGAGAAGATACGAGTTTTCTATAGTTTCCTATTGCGAAAACTAACCGAACTAATTTTTTTGAAATAACCACTGTACTAGCAATTTTTTTAAAATCTGTGTATTGCTGTAAAATTATATAAAACAATATAATTAAGTAACCTTCACCAGCATTAGGTTATTTGGGTTTAAAAACAATGTAGATACATCATGTGTAGTAAAACACTACATGAAAAATGTTTAGTAAATGCGTACCCATACGTACAATGAGTTAACGTTACATAACGTCTAGGGAGTCATGTTCAGTGCGCCATACGCCAGACGAGCAGATGTGAATGAGCCTCACGATTCAGATATCTAGCGTCTCGGGTGTACAATTTTACTTGTTTTAAGTTTCGAATTGGGAATTTAGTATGACAAAAAGACATATCTACGCAATATATATTGTATACATTCATTGTATAAAGTATATATATATATATATATACACAGATTTATATTTGAAATTTATTACAAAAATATTTATTTTTGTTTAGATAAGATCAAAATATTTTCTTGGAATTTAAACATTTTTTATTTTAATTTATTTACTATCTAAACAATATATACCAACTACGCAGAATAAAATACAGTGCAATACACTGCAGTTTAATAATAAATAATAATAATAGAGCCTAGACAAATAATTTTTATTACAAATAACTTTTGTAATTATTTTCCAACAATACTCTAAATATATTTTGAAATACAAATGAAACAATTGAACTTGATTTATATGTATACCATAAGTTATATACCAAACTTTTAAAATTGGATTATCACTGATTTATGGTTACTGGTTAACAACACATATTATTATGTATGTATAAGTTACAAGTTCCGAACGACCGATAGCTTTGAAGATTAATGAACTAGAACACCATTGACATGTCCGCAATATGTGTTATGTGCACATCCATGTATCCTGACTAAAAATATTGTTGTTCCTATTACGCAGTTGCTACAGTTGAATATACAAACATTGGCCTATTT